>CANNZV010003078.1:0-74064 GCA_947561585.1 Caprella mutica
ATGGCAGACTGAAAAGTAGCCTAGAAATTACATGGGGATAATGTGGTTTTCAATTCTCATGGAATGTTACCTCGGGAGAAGGTTGGTTCAATGTGACAAATCCATTCCATTGAATTGTCATATGGGCCCAACCTGATTACTATATAGCGTATGGCTGAAACTTGATTAGCATATCGGCAACATCTTGGGCCAAGATGGATTCAACATAACAGCCCATGCTGTCACAATGTTGCCCCATTTTGCTATAGCCACACAGTACCAATACGATTTGTCAACCTAGTGCCCACATGGGCCCCATTAACTTGTGTTGCTTGGGCAGGCACCTCTAGATTAAATGTTTCATTTTTAGGAACATATTTTGAAAACAATCGGCCATTCGCAAAGGCTCCTCCTAGAAAGAGCAACAGCAGAGGCAGATAACCAAGAAGGTCAATGATAACAACTGATACCCTAGAAAAAGAGTTACTGGAAGAGAAACAAATTTCAATAAAGAAATACTCAAATTCACCACTGACAAAGCGTAGGCTTAAAAGGAAATTGACGCTCTATAATCTAGTTTGGAAGACATCGGTGATGAAGCATTTTGTGATTTTTTGTTATCTCAAACGGGTTTTAGACAATTGTAAGGATACAGAAGTCAAAGCTTCCGTAATATTTTCCATACAATATACGAAAATCTTAAGGAATTTTCCTTTTCTCCCTCTTTTTTAGTACTGTACGGAGTGATACTCTGCTTGTATGAACTCACCCGCACTTCCGGGCAATGTTCGGACATTGGAGCATTTATAAGTAAAATGCTACTAGGCCTGTTAATTCTCCATTATGATCCAAACGCTCCAAAATGCTCCATAGTACTCTGGTTGACTCCTATTGCACACAAAGGTGGAGCAATATCAAATAACTGTACCATTCTTACCGGGTGGACACTGGACAACTGTACCTGTAAGTGTATTTAATGGTTCATTAAGCTTAAACTTGAATGATCGAACTTATTTCACATAGCTATCGTGAATGCTGATGATGTTTATTTAAAGAGCCTTATTAATTCATACATTTTCCCCCATCCTTTATATTACTATTTATTAGTTGCGCGTATATTTACTAATACTAAAATAGATTGAAATGCGAATTTGATATTGATAGAGAGATAGCTTCAGTGAAATACCAGGGTATGTGTTTGTGTGCTATTGCCTATGTGCAGTTAAAAGAATTGTATCCGTAATGATTTTTTGACAGTTAACTAATTTCACATTTTGTAGAGAAATCATATTACGAGTAAAACTCGTACAGCGGACGATCTTTGAACAGGAAAAAATACATCCGTTCTAAGGGTCATTCAGCTCCTACAACATCCTCTCGAAATAATATGGTTTAAAAAATATTTCATATGTCTATCAAGTATCTAGTCATGCATTGATTATATTCAGAGATAGTGCAATTTACAATGAACACTTAATTAATGAGTTTGATCAGCACACATTTTCTTTGATTAGAAAAGTTCTATAGAAATTAAAAAGAGGCGTAACTATTCTATATTAAACCTTATATTTTCACATAATTCATATCTATCTAGCTGCTAATTTCTTTGTTCTATTTTACATACCTTATTATTTCGTACACTTCTATGAGAAAGTGATATAATTGTTATAAAATTCTCATGAAAATTTTGATTTAATAAAAATCGGAGATTGTTTAACTTCACTAACGTTTCTTTGAAATTCCGTTAAAGAAAACTTTCAAAGTGTAAATCCCCATCTGAATTATTTATCAGACCCTACTTCGCCCACTAGATCAGTAAAGCGACCACTTTTTCAGGTACATAATACTGTAGTTGTACGAGCTTTACCTGTAATTGTAATGCATGCAGATATTTAATAATAATTGGTATATGGGTACACTTTGGCAAATTAGTAAAATTTTGATATAATCCCTCATTCAATAGCAGCACAAGAAAAATTTGACACTCCCCTATCCGATGCATTGAATAATTTGAAGATACATGGAGAATCTTAACAATGATCCCGGAGACAAAAAAGGTAATATTTTCAAATACTGGGTTGATAACATTGAAACAAATCAGAAATGCTTTGCAAGGCGTAAGTTAAGAAACCTGTCCCGAATTGACGCCCTAAGAAGTTTCCTGCTTTGCTAATGCCCCTGTTACTTACACACAAGTATATATAATATTCTTTTTATTGAAATATTTCGTCTCAGATAGACGATTAAGCGTCAAAGGAGAAAATGTTAAGTGATGGTTTCTTCATGTTATTATGGGTTGACTTTCACATTCTTATCAAACATCAACAACATATGATGATGGAATTCTCTGTAACATTATATAGACTCAAATTGTTAGGTTCATTTTGGTTTCATTATTTATTGTTCTTTTTATTATATTTTTCTAGTATTGCGCAATACTTTAAAGCCTTACATATTTACATAGGGATTTTTTAAAATTAATTAATTTTGGAATGAGTTGAAGATAATTCTTGTGTATAAATCGTCCAAAACATAACTTCATTAAAATTACCACGAAACACTCCAATAACTGCATCCAATGATCCAATATCTGCCTCAAATGCTACAATTACTGCACTCAAATGCTCCAATTAGTGCTCCCAATGCTCCAATTAGTGCTCCTAATGCTCCGATAAATGCTCCAATTGCTCCGATAAGTGCTCCAAATGCTCCGATAAGTGCTCCGATAAATTCTCCAAATGCTCTGATAAGTGCTCCAAATGCTCCGATAAGTGCTCCTAATGCTCCGATAAATGCTCCCAATGCTCCAATTAGTGCTCTTAATGCTCCGATTACTGCTCCCAATACTCCGATAAGTGCTTCCAATGCTCTGATGAATGCTCCGATAATTGCTCCAAATGCTCCGATTAGTGCACCCAATGCTCCGATATCTGCTCCCAATGCTCCGATAAGTGCTTCCAATGCTCTAATAAATGCTCCAAATGCTTCGATAAGTGCTCCAAATGCTTTTTTCTATCTCTCCTACTGCACACTTATAGCGCTACAAGTGCTCATTTTAACCGCTACTACTGCTCTTTTTTAAGTGCTCCAATGTCCTAGCTCCAACAATGACAATCTTTATTGAATTAAAGTTACATACATCTGTGAAAGAGCAACATAGTTACCAGCTCTCAGAGCTGATGGAGTGACGTCAGTATGACGTCACTGGTTAGTCAGCCAAAGCTAAAGAAATTCAATCTACAGTAGTCGCGAGTTTCCATAACTCTAACGCGGCCTACAAACGGGAAACGGTCTTTTCCCAGCCGGACGATTCCTTGTTTGGACATTTTCCCGCGTATACTTTTATCCATCGGACTTTTCCCCAAAGGTTTTTTTCCTTTAAAACTTTCCGCGCTGAACTTTTCCCTGTCAATAATTTGAAGTCTGATCACTTTTTTGAATTGTTGTTACTCTGTTCAAATTTAAAACAACCCTAATTATTTTTGATACCGCTTGTAAATAAAGCTGATTTCACATTTGTGACGCAGCAGTCTTATTGTCTTTGTAGTGTATGATTACTACTTTGCGCAAAATGTTTATTGTAAGCTAAAAGTGTCTCTTTTTCTATTTGAATATTTATACAATCTCTACATATCCTTGAATGTTGTTACCACAAATCATTAATAAAAAAAAAATCATTAATAAAAATGTTTGTTGCACCAATACTAGTTCCTAAAACTAACCTCGACGAGTCTTAAAGTCACGGACATGCCTATGCATGCCATCCACACATATCACATCCTTGGATTAGTAACTCTTCCATGAGTCCGTCCAGATCTTTGTACATGAAAGTATCGCTGGCTTATCCTACACCTTGTCACTAATAATTTTTTTCCTTTTTTTCGCCTGTACTTCAACCTTCCGGTTAATATCGTAAGGTACCTTCCAAGGGTATTTAAAAATCTTATGATATGGATCGAATGCATCTTCAACACCTTTCCGACGTGTGACATTATACTAAAATGTCACAACCTCTGGAGAGTTTCTACCCCAAGCAGCGATCCCCTTGATAGTGCGAAGGTTTTTCTCTTCTATTTCATTACCACTCGGGGAATAAGTGGCACAGAATCGCAAAGAGAATCCCTTATCCCTTGCAAACAACATTCGCCAAAATGTCCGTGCTCAGTCACCACTTTATGAAAACAGGTTACAATAATAGCGGCTCGAGGTTCTCAATTCTCTTGAAGTATCTATATTCTATACGAAAACACTTTTCGCATCCTTCAATGCAAAGACCAAGGAAACCGTCTCTGTTGTCTCAGAATCGTTTAGACTCTTGATATTAAAGCCATTGATGATTTCCTTAAGCAGCATCAATCGTCGTTTGATTAACATTTAAGCAGCTCTAGCTCTTCGTGCGCATACAAAACTGGCCCTTCTGGAATCCGTAACAATCGTGAGAGCTTTGAAGTCATACATAATGTCCATTGGGGACCTTCTTCAAGACAATCCCAAAGATTTCACCACTGTCGAATCCTTCACCTTCCTTCAATTCGATTCCTTATCGATACAAGTGTTCTATAACTCGAGAAGAACGTAATGTCTAATTTATATTAGTTTGCTAGTCATTTGTGAATATTAGATCTACATTTGAAATGAACTGCTGTTCCACTAATCCTCTAAATTATCTGATTTCAATCTTTGATTTAAATATCTATCACTATTGCACAATGAAATGTATGAGTCAAGAAGTTGAAATGAAAGTTTAAAAAACTGATAGCCCGTACAGGAATTGAACCTGTGCCTCCAGCAAGTTGACATTGGCGCTCTGCCACTGAGCTAACGGACAGTTGCTGTAATATGATTGTACCTTTCTATAAATTCTTATCAGATAATCAAGGGTTTGAATTTGTTGAACCGAAATCAAATCCTTTTCATATTTGTATCGCCTCAGCTTTAATCTAGTAGTTATGAAAGTGGAATTTTTACACCAAATAATTTAGACTCATAATCTTTGAACGTTTAGACAAGGAATTATAAAGCTTGGCAAGATTTTTTTTTGTAATTTGTATGTTAATTATGGTGACCGGACAACTCGCCACCGGACAATTCACCGTGAGGACTACTCGCCGCTAGGACAATTCGCTGCTAGGACAATTCGCTGCTAGGACAATTCGCTGCTAGGACAATTCGCTGCTAGGACAATTCGCCGCCAAAACAACTCGCCGTGTGATATATGTTTTACTGCCGTATACACTATTTATATATATTAAATAATTTAAATATAAGCTGCGTTTTGAATTGAAAGTATTTGAAAATATTTTCTTTTCCATTTCAAAAGTTAAATATAATAATTTAACTCTCGTTTAAACATAGTGTGTGTTCTAAATTAACAATAAAATTATCTTCGTTCTATTTGAATGTATATTTTGCTAAAATTAATTTTCTACTGGAAAGAAAACAAGTTCAGGTGTCTTCTTAATACGTTTAATGATTTATAAAAAATACTTTTGTTTAGAACTAGTATACCAGTGCAAATAGGAGTTTCTTTAACTAGGAAGCCTTAGATTTTTGTCTTATGTAGGCTAATAAGTTATATTTACTATCACCTCTTCATTTTCCTCTTCTATTTGTGAGTGCAGTCACCTGTGCTTGTGTTCATTTTCATATCATTCCATGGTAAGTGATTGCATCCACTAAGAAGCTTTTCTGCATCCATGAGCATTTTCACAGACTGGTGGTTGGTGACTTTGTTCATGGAGTCACTTTGTTTTCTGATTTCTGATTTTATTTCCTTTTCACGTCAACTAGAAAATCCTTCGTTTTAACCCTTTCGCGCCGAATGGGCTAATATGTCCCACTAGTAACATTGATATTCTATTGGGTTACTACGATGCGAGAATTTAAAATGAAAAATTAAAGTTTTATTAACATAATTTACAAACCTAGTTTTGCAAGAACTGAACTTATAAGAAGCATATAAAACAGCCATTCCAGGTCCCCTAAAAACAAAAAAGGGGTGCTTGTCACTTCACTTTAAGAACCACTGCGCTAGTGTATCAGAAACTGTCCAAATGTTTGACCTTTCAAGAGGTTCTGTCTGAAAAGAAGTAATGACTTCCTTGGATTTTTTTTTTAAATCAAGCCACAGGTCTGGTCGAAAATCAGAGTTGTCTGAAAGATACTGTAGGACTTTGAATCGATTTATTTTGTTTGTTGTTATTTCATACCAGATATTAAATATTGCAACATACATACATAGAAAAATAAAATGAAACCTATACAGTATACATATGTAGCTTTAACATATGAAATTAAACTTTTATATATATTTAAGCTAAATTATAACTATTAGTAACTAAAATATTTCCTATTTCAGAAAAACATTCTTATCAAATATATTCCTAATAAATTATGTCTTTTAAAAATTATTTTCAGTAAAGAATCGAGATTTAGTTTGGGTTTTTTTCAATAATGAAGAATATTTGGTATTCTATCTCTTGTTAATTCTGCAAGTCTATAGCTATGTGCCTAATATTCTCATTGTTAATACTAACTACCAATGAAATATCAGAAAACTGTGCAAAGTGGCATATAATGATCGTAAATTAACAGAATAAACTTGTATCTTGAATCCAATCACAAAGAACACCATAATCAAAGAAAGGGTAAAAATATAAGCTACTTAACAGCAATGACCCTACCAATATTATTCTAATTCCAATAAATGAAGATTTTGAACTGTTTCCGTTAAAAATATTTTAATATTCTTTTAATAAACTAAGAATTTTCTTTCAAAATAAGAGAACTCTACCATTTCCGTTAGTTAGGTGGGCATCGGTGCCATTTCAGTGCTAGAAACAGCACTCAGTGCCACACTTGCCCACCTCTGACTTAGCCTCTCTGAAAGTCAGGGAGGCGTGCCATTTTGTATTGTTATAAACAATTTTTTTTCAAATAACAGTGAATACTCGGAAAACTGGTGCTCTACCACTGAGCTAAAGAACAGTTTATTAGCACATTACCCGAATCGTGTACCACTATTGGTACACGAATACACTTTTTTGTATTTTTTATTAAATGACTATTCTCCATCATACATATATTGAATACTTTAAATGACAAGTGTTGGAAAAGTCAGGAATGTAAATTGCAATTTATAATTCGTAAAAATAAACTACTTATAAGTACATACTAAAAATATCCAAAAATTATGTTAAAAAAATGAAATAACTGTACATATATGCAATAAAAAACAAATATGCTGGTACGGCATTACCGTCATATCTCGAGATACGGTTAATGTGTTAAGCAGTTTCTAATATCAAATACAAACTGTCTCTTATCATTGAAATAACTGATAAAATACATCCGTAACCTGCTGATAAGAATCTAGTGAAGGATACAATCTATTCACTACAACTGTCCGTTAGCTCAGTGGCAGAGCACCAGTTGGACTTGCTGGAGGCACAGGTTCAATTCCTGTACGGGCTATTAACTTTTAAATTTTTGAATGCATCTTAACAAATTTATTTCACTGTTCATAAATGATAATCAAGCACATTTTTATTTCATACAAATGGTTAGAAGAGCATCAGTTCATTTCAAATGTGGTGCTAATATTCACAAATGGCTACTACACTAATATCTTAGTCACTAAGTAGTAAGTACTGAAAATAATTGAATGTAATAAATTATTTCAGTACAGGGTTGAACGTCTTCCATATCGCTGACATCAAAATGAAATTAAATGCGAGGGACTCCAATGAGCAATCATAAAGAAAGACGCTCCGTAAACATGGCCACCTGCTAATATCGGTGACCTACCAGGAACAGCGGTGACTGCATTCATGGATGAAAGAAAAAAGGAAAAAGTGAAAGTAAATAAAGCTGTTATAACAGCGGGGTCTACTTAAAATCGGGGTTTGCCGGTATACCATTAAAAATATCATTTAACTCTACCAGGTTTTAAATTATTGTTTGATTTATATTCCATTACGTTATTGTACTATAGGATACATTATATATTGATATAATATTGTACAAGTATAAATATTAAATAAAATGTAATACAAATCAACGTATTGTCACTGCAAAGTAAGATAACTTTAACCATGCATGTTCACATAATAAAGATCATTAGTGAGAGGTAGTAATCTAAGTTTGAACCTTTAGAAAAGGATAGTAAATCTCCAGAAATACTTACAATAACTCCGTACTTACTAAATTAACAGCATCTGGTGTTTACAGGCAGGCACCATTCAAGTACTAACCACAACGTTGTTTAACTTCACATATCGGACAAGAAGCGGTGCACTTCAAGTGTTATTGTAATTTGATGGTAGGATTAAAAACAATAATCACATCGTAAAAATTATTATAATTAACTAACCTCATTAACAATTAACTAAACAATAACCCGGTGAGTGTTAGTCAATGATAATAAACATTATTTGATAATATAGAAATAGATAAAATACTGGACTCAATTACAGTAGTTTATTACGGAAAACATTCATTGAGAATAAATGTGAATGAATGTGAAAAGTTTTTAGATATTAAATATATTGAAAAAGAGTGATATATAATATAAATTAGGTACACACACAATAGGATAATTCTTTGAGCTTCGTTCAAATTTACGTAAATGAAATATTTTTTCTCTGTGTATAAATTTTGATTGTTCTCATATTAATGTATTGTGATAATACATTAAATAATGCAGATTGAAAACAGATAGGAATTAGTTTAAATTTATTACATTTCTCATATAAGGTGACAGTGACATATGTTCTACTGGGATAGAAAAGATTTATGATATGTGGTTACAGGGAAGGTCTCAATAATACTTTACAGCCTTCTTATTACCTGTCGTTATCAAAAAGCTACGGTAATTGAACTAGTTTTTTTATTACACTAAGATTATCTTAAAAAAAAGTAAATATAACCAAACATAAATTTGATAATTAAAAGGCAATTAATTTTATGTTCCGTAAATATCTCATCGCAGGGAAGTTAATGATGAGGTACAAGAGACTTCAGCTGAGTGACAAAGACCGCCATTTCAAAAGAGACACCACAGCTCACTTCAAAGATAATCCTTTATTGAATCAGTATACAGGCAGGCCTCGCTTTAAGTGTTACAGCTCACTTTAGTAAAAGACATAGAAAACGGAGACAATATTCTGTGGTTATTTCACGGCACAGTACATAGAATAGCTATTCTATGTACTGTGTTTCACGGTAACTAAAGAAAAAATCAAAATTATAATCCAGATGAGGTTATCTGAAGCAACCCAGTAAACATTACAATGTTGGGCCAACGTTGGCCTAATTCAGAACGAAACTCTTGGCCAACGCTGTCATGCCGGTGTCAGTGTATTGGGCAAGTAAAGGCCCGACGTTGCCCCACCTCACGGATGTCCACTGGCCCTGAACAGTATAACCACGTATAAACGACTTATTGGTACCGGCAGTACTTAACGGTGCCGATGTCATGCATTTCTACGGTCAGTACTATTTTCAAATAACAGGTGTATTAATTAGATTACGCTATACAGAACACGTGAAGACAACAGTTACTTCTAACAATGTATTAACTGTCCTACAAATACATTTTACGGATCGAAGTCAGGAAAAATAAAATAAAACAGCTGCCAATTCAATCTGGGATGTATAGTTTTACATACGCTATTTTAACCGAATAATAATATTTCTTTTTGAAATTGCATAGAAAGTATAATTTTCAATGAGAATAATTATTTCAGACGGAAAAATAACTTTTCATACTAAGTAATTCTGTTAACTAGCGTCCAAGCTCATTTTTTATGAATGAAATAAATAAGTGTTAAATTAATAATTGAAGGGATAACGGGCCTATTTATACTAAATTACCAGAAACATTTACAATTTCGAAGATATAATTAATTGAAGATAAATTGGCTATTTGGTGTGATTGAAGATCGTAGAGATCGTTTGCATCTATTTTCTATGGTTGTCTGGCGATAACTGCCAAATAGAACCGGTAGACCAGTATAATAAATATACTGGTACATCAAAAAATCACTGGATTGGTTAACCAATGTTTTCCTTCATTGCGCCAGTGCTGTTTGGCAACCGTTGGCCCACTGTCGTTTTCATTGCATTGGCCCAGTGTGTAATAGCATTGGCGTGCCAATGCCCGATTGTGCCTTTACTATGCCAACGTTTACCGACGTTGGCCCGATAGTGCAATGTTATCAGGGAATTGGTTCAAAAATTCAACATGTCCCATTTTAGGGTAAGTTATGTGGTATCGCACGGTTCCATATTTTCGAACACGTTAAAATCTTTATATAATAATCATTGATAATTAACTTTTATTTCAATTGGTATCTCTGATACCAATTAGAATAGAAGTTAAATAATAATAATTATAATATTTTCTTTTCTGACTTGTCCGAAATTGTAGAACCAACAAAATAACTTGGAACTTAGTACCCTACTACCAAAAATATTTCATAGAGCATAAAATTGCGGTTTGTTAAATGTAGCACAATAATTATAGAAATCTAAGTATCTATTAAAGGTCTCCTCCAAGAAAATATTTTTATTGCTTTATTTAATGAGGCTAATGTTCCTTATCATTTTGCTGCAAACCGCATCGAATTTGGTAGCGTATTTTTAATTTTATATGCTTTTAAAGATTTTTTAAATCAAAACTCTACAAAACCTATTTTACTTCCGACTTACTTATTTAAGAAATTTTCAGCCTGAAGAAAAAGAATGTACACCATTTGTTTTGATTGTCAACTAGGTATTAGGTTTAATAAATCCATTTAATATTCGTGTAAAGATATAAAATTGAATGAACTTATAATAGAAACGTTTATATACTTTAAGAAACAATTAATATCTAAAATAATTTAAATAAAGGCCGAAAACGCATGGTCTGTTTATAAAATTCAAATTTGTAATCAAAACAAAGAGTGTACAATCTTCTTCTTGAGCATCAGATTAGTGATTCGCTCAATTGTTGCTCACAGAGTATTAAAAAACTGTAAAAACAAATTATGAAATATATATTGAACCGAATTGTATGCGGTTTGCAAAATAATGATCGTAGACCTTAGTTCTATAATATTATGTTATAAACTCATTTTTTTCCCGGCTTTAAATTATTAATCACTCACCTATACTAAGTGAGAGTTAAGCTATGGATGGATTTTAAAACATTTAATCAATGCACGACTTTGAACTTTTTCATCACAGTCACAAACAATGAAAGACTGTATATTATTATTGATATGCTTATATACGCAGTCTCTAATAACTTAAAACAAATTTTCATTTTATAAATCATAGAAAATGAGATACATAATCGAGGAGTGACAATTATAAATTTCTTGTTACTTTTATTCGCTTTAGTTACCTTTTGGTAACTAAACTGAGTCGTGATTTGGTAACTAAAGCGGGGGATGCCTGTATAAGGATATAGTAAGTACCAGCTCTTGAAGAAACGTGGGAGACATTTTATACATAGCTCTTATAGACAGGTGATGTTATCTTTACCTGCCAATTAAGCGGACTGCTCAGCAAAACTGCTCACCAGCTGGCGGCAACTGGCGAAAACTAGGGCACAAGTAGTAGGTGATTTGGGAAGATTCAGTCATGTTATTTCTACTACACATATAATATTATCGGAATAGATATTAATTGGAATAACGTCAGGAACTTCACAAATAAAATAAATACAAAAATAGAGTATAGTAGACAAATTCTGTCCCCGAAGTAATTTTCCAACCAGTCTAGCACATACAGGGATGAGTGTGAAGTTGCACCTTTTTTTGCTGAAACGAAACGTCGAGATGTTTTAGTCATTCATTAGAATATTTAACATTTCAATTTTCTAGTAAAAAACAGAAACTATTGTTAGGTTCCCCGTACCCAGTCAGGTTTCAGAATCCTATTCTAAGACATAATGGATAAAATATATATGAAATTACCTAAATAGTTATACTCCCAAAACTGAGAGAGCTTGATGTTATTTGGTAACCAATCTTTCAAATTTCTCACGTAAAAAGTTGTAGTGCCGATTACCTAATTTACGGATTTGTCTCTCTATTGAAGTTATTTCTACGTAAATTTCTCATAACTTTTTTATTCAAATACACATTTCAATGAACTTTATTACAATGAATGCGTTTAGATATTAGGTATCGAAATAACGACTTAAAAATTTCCAAGATTAGGTAAATCGTCCTAAAAGTTAGAGATCGAAATTCAAAAAAGCTCACTTGACGATCTTAATTATTTCGAGCTAAACAGATTAGCTCCTCATAAATTTTTCTGTAGGACCAACTCTCATTGATTCTATAGACTTTTCGAGGAGGGGCCGAAACGAGAATTTTTCGAAGATTGAATTTGCTTTAAAAATCATGAATTGTTTGGTTTATCAGTTTTTAAATTTTTTAAGATGGTGTATTTTCATTAAAAAAAGGAACCACGATGCCATCTACAAAAAATAGGAGGCTGTTACACAACAACACAAAAACAAACAAAGTTTCCCTCCCCCTCTCCATTATTCGCACCCCTGACCCACTTTCAGTTGCCACAGCGAACTGAAAATTTCTGTACGTTTTCTTTAGACTGTTTTCTTGGAAACTAAAGTAAAAGAAAAATTGGTATAAATTGCAAAACACCATAAACGATCCCCTAAATGTTTAAATGTACTATCAATATTATCTACCATAACCTAGAGATAATACATTTGTGGGTTGAAGGTCAAGTGGGTAAATTGATCCACTGTTTTTGAGTTCTAGGCAGACGTGATTTATTTGATGAGATGGAGATGGTTTAAGAAGGTCGAGGGTTAAATCAGTATGTGAGTGAAGAAATGAAGAGTAAAGAACACATGAGATACACAAAGACAAGGTATTCACTGAAGATTTGGCGTAGATGTTGACCCTATGAATGATTGAATAAAACTGAGGAAAAAATGCAAATAGAAGGTTTTATGAGAGAAACATATACCGGAAAAATCGTTAGAAATAATAATATTATCATCATTATAACATTCAATATTTGTATTTTTAGAAAGTAATATGACTATAGAAGCTAAATAGTCGCTTTATGAATATTATTTTCATCATCTCTACTCCTCATAATATGGGTTATTCTGTCAGTTGTCATCATTATTGAGGGAGATATTGCAAAAAACTGATTTTTCGCTAATGGTGGCACTACTTTGCCTATACGGGGAGCTAAAGAGTTAGACCTACATCTAACGACTAGACTGAAAGGTTTACAAGAATCGGTTAAAGTAAGGTCTCTCAAAATGAGATTCCCCGGTAAAAATAATGCATGTAGCGTTATAAAATTCATATTAATTTATTTCTCATAATTCATTATTCATATTTCCATTTTATATTTTATTTATTCTTTTTCTTCGTAAAATTTGTTATCCGTACTTCTGTGTACACCATGTAAGATTACCTGCAGAAATATTAAATTCTTAATCAGTAGTGTTATAGCCTTTGCTAGTAGTGCATCTCTTATTATAAACATTGTGGAATTTAAAAGTGTAGTTAAATTTTGAGTACTGTTTTCCGTTACTTTATTTTTTGAACTAAATCATTTCTTTTACAAACTAACTTCTCTTAAATTAGTTTTTTTTTATAAATTAATTGTGATTGAAAGTATTACATTCTTTTTCATATTACCGTGTTCTATTATACTATTAAATTATTTAAATTGTCATAATCTCTGCTTTTGATAATTATTTCTTTTCTATTTTGTTCTAGATCATTTCGCATATCCTACCGAATTAAATATTGAACTTAAAATTTAAGATTTAAACTAAACTAGTGTTCTAAAACCTCTTTGAGGTAAGTTTAAATTGTTTATAAAATTGTGAATTATTTGTTATAATATCTTTAAAACTTATTAGGTACTTATGCTGTGTATAATTAAAATTACAGGTGTCGGTCAGACCCCCCCAAAAATCTTAGAATTAAGACTTTGTTACTCCTGACGCTCCTGCTAAATGAGAGTCGTAACCAATTGTTACCACTCCTCATCATGTTTACAGCATCTTGTGTTTTCAGGCGGTGTGAAATTACACTTAAAGTTATACAGCATAACCCGCAAAAACTATTCGAAGTAAAACGTTTATAACTCAAAAGTAATTGGTGTAGAAAGGTGAAACAGAAATGAAGAACTACATTATCATGTTTAATTTGGTATAATACATATCGAAATTATCTTATAACGGATACTGATCGAATACGTAGTTTTACATAATTATTATTACGCCAACACATTTTACTCAAGCATCATGATGCAATTAATTATTGAGCAGCGTGTTTTGTTATTAAATATTATTACTTAACCAGTTCTCCAACTAAAGTAAATAAGGAAATTTTTCATTAAATACAACAAGGATATAAACATTAAGACAGTTAAGTTTATGTTCGATTAATGGAAAAGAAATGGAACATATGTAATCTAAAAAGATAAAACAAAAAACTGCCAGTAAAAGAACGCAAGAAAAAACTGAGTTGGTCAACGAATAAATTTAAGAATCTTCATCTGGAATTATTAGAAAGATCGCAGTAGAAGAGAGTTTGAAGACAGAAAGTGTCAGACTCGTTAAAGAAGCATCTCGGATTGAAAACTTAGCTTATAAAATTGTAATACGGCAACACTTTGCGATCAATGATAATGTTAGAAGGTTACAGTTTTGTTCCAAAATAAGAGTTTGTTCATAACAGAGACAGCTGGATTTAAACACTATATTTTATTAGCGACAAGAGCTACATTTACCTCATGGATTCATTCATAGGCAAAATTTTCGCATGTAGATCTATTATGCAAAACCTTATGGAAGAGTTTGGGAAACGATTGCACCATTGGAGAAATAGGCCCCAAATTATATTTATCTAAAACCACTCAGGTGTTATTTAGTAGTTAACTAGATTTTATGAGCTCATTAAAAGCATTTGTATCTATTCCATTGAAACAGAACAGCTGTGTATATTCATTTATATATATATATAATAGCATGATGAAAATAATCGAAAAATTAAATAGGCCCCAAATTATATTTAACTCAAAACACTCAGCTGTTATTTAGAAGTTAATTGGTTTTTCTGAACTCATTAATAGCATTTGTATCTAGTCCATTGAATCTTTACCTCAAATATTCGTGCTATCATAATAGAGGGATATATTGCAAAAAAAAATCGATAATGGCGGCACTAATTTGCCTATACTTGGGACATTTTGCCTATTTTTTAACATAGCTAATCAATCTCTACGCTTATTTTGATTTCCGGGGGCTGCATAGTACTTATACTCCAATCTAACAACCCAATTATTTGTTGTTATAATTGACAAATAATGTTGATTGTATTGACCAACAATGTTGATTGTATTAACCAACAATGTTGATTGTATTAACCAACAATGTGGATTGTATTAACCAACAATGTGGATTATATTGACCAACAATGTTGATTATATTGACCAACAATGTTTTATCTAATTTCGATCAACATTCATTATTGTATTCATCAGCAATTGTTATTTTGAATACATAGAAAATGTTGTTTGAATTAACAATCACAACTTTTTAAAATCAATTTGCAACTGTTCGTCTGTTTGAAATTAAATAGGAATTGCTGAGAAATTTAACTAGTTAATTCTCTCTGTGTACTGTGTCATGACTAGGAAGAATCTTTTTAGTGTACCATGTAGGGTGACAGGACAAAACAAAAACGTGAAAAAAACCGCAATCTAAAAACCCCGTGCAAAAAACCCCCCGGACAAAAAAAAAACAAGTTAAAAAAACCCGCAGTTCAAAAACCAACAGTCGATATGAATAGTCTTATTCACTTTTATTAATATATTAATAAATGCGAACTAATTACCCTTTCGCCGAAAACGCTTTCGTACACCGTGAGAAGAATATTTTCAGTGTACAGTGTAGTGGCTAGGAAAGATATTTTCAGTGTACCGCGTAGTGGCTAGGAAGGATTTTTTCAGTGTACCGCGTAGTGGCTAGGAAGAATTTTTTCAGTGTGCCGTGTAGTGGTTATAGGAAGAATTTTTTCAGTGTGCCGTGTAGGGGCTATAAAGAATCTTTTCAGTGTGCTGTGTAGTGCGCTAGGAAGAATCTTTTCAGTGTGCCGTGATTTATTAATTTATAATACTTAAACAGTGAAATAAATTTTCTTTTCTAAGATGTATTTAACACTATGAAAAGATGTTAGCCCGTACAGGAATTGAATCTGTGCCTCCAGCAAGTCCAACTGGTGCTCTGCCACTGAGCTAACGGACAGTTGTAGTGAATAGGTTGTATCCTTCACTAGATTCTTATCATCAGCTTATGCGTTAAAATTTGTTTACATTATGCGAGACCTCACTGTATTTTATCAGTTATTTCAATGATAAGAGATTAGTTAGTATTTGATATTTGAAACCGTACCTGTATCTTTGTTTTATTTGCATATATGTACAGCTATTTTATTTGTTTTTAACAAACTTTTGGGATATTTATAGTCATAAATATGTAGTATATTTTTACAAATTATATATTGCAATTAATATTCCTAACTTTTCCAACACCAGTCTTTTAAAGTATTCATTATATGTATGTTGGAGAAAAATTTTTAAAGAAAAGTGCAAAAAAGTATTTTCGCAATTTTTCAAATCTCGCAATTTTTTCAAATCTCACAATTTTTCAAATCTCGCAATTTTTTCAAATCTCCCAATCCTTTGAAATCCTGCATTTTATGGAAATTCCGAATTTTTGGAAATCCCGCATTTCTTGAAATCCCACATTTTTTGAAAATCCTGTTTTAATTTGAAATCTTGCATTTCTTGAAATCACGCATTTTATTGAAATTTTTTGGATTCCAAAAAATGCGGGATTTCATAATTTTTGTTTTGTTTAAAAAGACAATGTTTTTCCATTAAAAACAAGAAGGATAAAATCTTTACAGAAGAAGAAATTCCTTCAAGAACTACGAGTGAGGGTTGAGTTCCCTGAAGGGGTGGACCCGACCCTCTAAAACCTCTCCTTCGCGGCTGAGAGGATGCTGAAGGCATTTCCTCTCTGGATCGCAAGAGCCATTCGCTATTGGAACCAGGCAGACTCCCTTGGATCATTCGTTGTCTCAACAAGGCGTCTACCTATAGACTTCATGATTAAGGAGGTCGTACTACCGTACGCTCCTGTGATCTCTATAGCAATTGGCTCAAATATGTATGCATCTGCAAGGGCTGAGTATTTCTGACGCTTACGGTTCTCCACAGCCCCGGCAGCTGATAAGGATATTAAGGATATTAATTTTATTGAAAAAAAAATTGTACACAAACAACTATTTCAAGCCCTTATATAAGTTCCTGCTGCTAACAGGACCTTTTCGGGCAGAGATAAAATCAAATAGAATAATTAAAATTTAAAAAGAGAAAAAAGAAATTGACAATGACACCAACAAATATTACTTATTACATATTAAACTAAAGGTTTCGTATTCTGACTCAAGTAACAGGGTTATATTGACTTAGCAAGTGATTTTCAAGATTTGCTTTGAAAGTGCTGAGAGAGGGAGAACTTTTGATATCTTCAGACAAACTGCGCCATAGTTGTGGGCCAGCAAAATTTAAATTATGTCTGGAAATGGCAAGTCTAGGATAATTAACAGCTGGTTGGTTTGATAAACGGGTTGAATAGGAATGTTCAGTAGTGTTAAAAGATGCTAAATTTTTATACATACAGATTGCTAGTAAGTATTTATATATATCACACAGCTTAAGTATTCTAGTATTAAAAAAGAGAGAGTTAGTATGGGCCAGGTATTCGCTGCCTGTGATTATGCGAATTACTTTTTTAATGCAAAATTTCTATTGTATTTAAATGGCTGGCATATGTTCCTCCCAAAATGAGATTACAATACAAAACATGGGGATAAAATAAACTGTAATACAATTTGATAAGAGCTCCCTGGGGTAAATAGTGACTGAGTTTATATAGGATGCCAACAACTTTCGACAATTTCTTTGCAATGAGTGATAAATGACATGAAAAATTCAACCTATTGTATACTTCCAGTCCCAAAAACCTAGCTCTTCCCTGAAAATCAACAATAACATTACCCACTACAACATTCGATTCAACATCTCTAACATTTAGACGGTTTGAAAATAGCACAACACTAGTCTTACTTGCATTCAAGCATAATCTATTAGCATATGTCCAATCAGTAAATCCATCCAGGTCAACATTCAACTCGCCAATCAACTCATCAATACTAGCATGAGACGCAGTCAGCGTGGTATCATCAGCAAAGAGTGTAGATTTAAGGTTGGGAGATAAATTTGAAAGTTCATTTACATATATTAAGTACAATATAGGTCCTAAAACACTACCCTGTGGGACGCCATTTAATATTCTTGACTCATCAGAAATAGACGTAAACAGTTTTACACGCTGACTACGTTCAGACAGGTATGACTTGAACCAACTATGCGCCACTCCTCTAATGCCATACATTTCCATTTTAGATAGCAAAATATCATGTCTAACTGTATCAAAAGCCTTACTAAAATCAACAAACACACTAACCACATGTTTTCTTTCATCAAGAGACTTATATAAATGGTCAACATAATCAATAAGCGCATCAGTGGTAGACAACCCTTTACGAAAACCATATTGGTCACCAGTCAACAACGAAAATTTATTTAAAAAATTGACCAATCTCTTCGCCATACATTTCTCGATTATTTTGCTAAACAGCGGCAGCAAAGAAACCGGTCGATAATTTAATTTGCAACGTTAGTAGTTTCACCCTTTTTATGAATTGGTACAACAACAGCCTGCTTAAATACATTCGGAAATGCACCCCCTTTAAATGATTTATTCGTAATTTTAGAGAAACATGCACCTACCTCAGTACTAACGGCTTTCAATGCCCAAACAGATATAGAATTAATATCAGCTTTTTTACCTTTCAAAGATCTAATAACAGAGGTACATTCACAACTGGATATAGGGTACAAAAACATAGAAGGCGTAACATTACGATTAACATAATTACAAGGAGATTCCTCAACGAAAGGTATAGAATTATCAATCTGTTCAGAAATACTAGAAAAGTAACTATTAAAAATAGCTGAAATATCACCACTATCGGTATAAGTTAGACAGCCATGTTCAATGGCACCAATGCGTGGTTTGTTGATCCCGGCTCCAAGTCTTCCCAATGTCATTAGAACATCTGTCGAATAGTGACTTATAATATTCTTTCTTTGCTTTTTTAACCATGACATTCACTCTATTACGAACATTTTTATTTTCACGATCAGATATCAATCCTCTCTTAAATAGTTTAAATGTTCTTGATTTTAACTTTATTTGCTGTATAATAGTAGGTGTGATCCATGGTTTAGCAAAGCGTTTTCCTCCTATATACTTAATCTTCAATGGAAAACTAGAGCAGTACAATTCATTCAGTCTCCTCAGATAGTTCTCCGTTACAAAGTTCACATCATCAGAAGACATCACAGAATCCCAATCCTCGCTTCCTACCTTTTGGACGAAGCTGTTCATATTGATAATATTGTTCTCTCGGAATACCAATTTAGTTTTACAATTGATATAATCAGACTTCTTACTAGATAGAAATCGAGATAAATGCTGGACAATGATCCGTACCATCGTATAAAATAATACTAGATTTGAATGATATTCCACTCTTAATAGTCATCCAAATATGATCCAGTAGAGTCGGTAATTGATTTAAAGAGGCAGGCGGGAAGCGAGTAGGTTCAGTAATAACCGGTACAAGGTGAAAAGAACGCATCAGTGCTGCAAATGACACGACCTCACAGTTGTCTGAATATGGGTTAACTTTCACATTCTTATCAAACATCAACATCATATGATGATGGAATTCTCTGTAACATTATATAGACTCAAATTGTTAGGTTCATTTTGGTTTCATTATTTATTGTTCTTTTTATTATATTTTTCTAGTATTGCTCAATACTTTTAAGCCTTACATATTTACATAGGGATTTTTTTAAATTGATTAATTTTGGAATGAGTTGAAGATAATTCTTGTGTATAAATCGTCCAAAACATAACTTCATTAAAATTACCACGAAACACTCCAATAACTGCATCCAATGATCCAATATCTGCCTCAAATGCTACAATTACTGCACTCAAATGCTCCAATTAGTGCTCCCAATGCTCCAATAAGTGCTCCAAATGCACCAATAAATACTCCAAATGCTCCGATAAGTGCTCCAAATGCTCCGATAAGTGCTTCAAATGATCCGATAAGTGCTCCAAATGATCCGATTAGTGCTCCAAATGCTCCGATTAGTGCTCCAAATGCTCCGATAATTGCTCCAAATGCTCCGATAAGTGCTATAAAGGTTCTCTTCTATCTCTCCTACTGCACACTTATAGCGCTACAAGTGCTCATTTTAACCGCTACTACTGCTCTTTTTTAAGTGCTCCAATGTCCTAGCTCTAATAATGACAATCTTTATTGAATTAAAGTTACATACATCTGTGAAAGAGCAACATAGTTACCAGCTCTCAGAGCTGATGGAGTGACGTCAGAATGACGTCACTGGTTAGTCAGCCAAAGCTAAAAAAATTCAATCTACAGTAGTCGCGAGTTTCCATAACTCTAACGCGGCCTACAAACGGGAAACGGTCTTTTCCCAGCCGGACGATTTCTTGTTTGGAAATTTCTCCGCGTGGACTTTTATCTATCGGACTTTTCCCCACCGGTTTTTTCCCTTTCAGAACTTTCCGCGCTGAACTTTTCCCTGCCAATAATTTGAAGTGTGATCAGTGATCACTTTTTTGAATTGTTGTTACTCTGTTTAAATTTAAAACAACCCTAATTATTTTTGATATCGCTTGTAAATAAAGCTGATTTCACATTTGTGACACAGCAGTCTTATTGTCTTTGTAGTGTATGATTACTACCTTGCGCAAAATGTTTATTGAAAGCTAAAAGTGTCCCTTTTTGTATTTTGATATTTAAACAATTTCTTCAGATCCTTGAATGTTGTTACCACAAATCATTAATTAAATTATTTGATTTCAATCTTAGTTGTAGTTTTACTGTACATCACTATCTATAATTTTCAATAATTTAAAAATGTTTGTTGCACCAATACTAGTTCCTAAAACTAACCTCGACGAGTCTTAAAGTCACGGACATGCCTATGCATGCCATCCACACATATCACATCCTTGGATTAGTAACTCTTCCATGAGTCCGTACAGTGATGATGCAAGAAAGCATCGCTGGCTTAACCTACACATTGTCACAAATATTTTTTTCCTTTTTTTTCTGCCTGTACTTCAACCTGCCGGTTAATATCGTAAGGTACCTTCCAAGGGTATTTAAAAATCTTATGATATGGATCGAATGCATCCTCAACACCTTTCCGACGTGTGACATTATACCAAATTAAATGTCGCCACCCCTGTGGAAATTCTACTCAATGCAGCGATCCCCTTGATAGTGCGAAAGTTTCTTTGTTCTACATATTCAATTTCCACTCGGAGCATAAACGACACGGAGTCGCAAAGAGAATCCCTAATCCCTGGCAAACAATACTTCGGCAAAAGGTCTGTGCTCAATCACCACATTCTGAAAATAGGTCACAATACTAGCGGCTCGAGGTTCTCAATTCTTCTTGAAGTATCTATACGAAAACACTTTTCGCATCCTTCAATGCGAAGACCAAGAAAACCGTCTCTGTTGTCTCAGAATCGTTAGATTCTTGATAACTGAGCCATTGATTATTTCCTTAATTACCATCAATCGTCGCTTGATTAACATTTAAGCAGCTCTCTTCGTGCACACACGAGACTGGCCCTTAGCCGTGTCATCCAGCCAGGACATCACAGTTCTGGAATCCGTAACAATCGTGAGAGTTTTGAAGTCGTACATAATGTCCATTGGGGACCTTATTCAAGACAATCCCAAGGATTTCACCACTGTCGAATCCTTCATGTTCATTCAATTCTATTCCTTATCGATACAAGTGTTGCTTAACTCGAGAAGCACGTAATGTCTAATTTATATTAGTTTGCTAGTCATTTGTGAATATTAAATCTACATTTGAAATGAACTATTGTTCCTCTAATCATTTTAATTATCCGATTTCAATCTTTGATTTATATATTTATCACTCTTGCACATTGAAATGTATTAGTCAAGTTGAATTCAAAGTTTCAAAAAGTGATAGCCCGTACAGGAATTGAACCTGTGCCTCCAGCAAGTTGACACTGGCGCTCTGCCACTGAGCTAACGGACAGTTGTAGTAAGTAGATTGTATCTTTGACTAAATTCTTATCAGATAATCAAAGGTTCAAATTTGTTGAACGGAAGTCAAATCCTTTTCAGATTTGTATCGCCTCTGCTTAATCTAGTAGTTATGAAAGTTGAATTTTGACACCAAATAATTTAGACTCATATTCTTTGAACGGATACACTTACACAAGCAAAACTTGACAAAGGTTATTGATTATTTTTTGTAAATTTGTATGCTAATTATACATTTGTTTATTTAAAATAGCTGTTTTCGAAAATATTTAAAATTGATTAAATAAAAAAGTACATAATTATAGGCTTAATAATAGGTATATATATAATTAATGATATATTGTACACTAGTAATTTGATGTTTATTACATAATCCAAAATGAGTAAAAATCATTTTCTTTTCTTTGTGATAATATTTTACCTCCTGTAACTACTACTCATTACACAGGTTTACTTTATTTTTAGGAAGGACATTATCAGGTAGTTTCAAACAAGTGTACCATTTAAATACGTGCAATAACTTAAATTGTTAGGGTAATCTAATTGTTTATTACTTCTGTGAAACTATATCTTCATATAAATCTAAATTAAAGAAACCTGTTTTCCTTATCTTTTGATTTGTTCAATTTCTCTGACTTGAAGTGTAATGGAAGAGATTGAACTCCCAGTACAAACCTAAAGATTTTACTCATATAATGAATATCGGTTTTCAACCTATTCATTGCACAATAAACGTAAAGCCTAGAGAGCTATTTTGAAAACTATAGTGGGTACCGGTGAAAAATGCACGGTAACATACCACATTCGCTCGATAAGGCTTGTCAGAAAGATAAGATTACATTTATTGTACGTTGTAATATGGTTTAATCTTAATGCGCCCAGTGGGTCACTGGTGGAACAATAGAATAAACATGTCTAATATCTTGTTCCTTGATATTTCAAATCACATTTGCACATAATTACAAAAAGACAGTTTTCTAAAAAATGCATTTGCATTTATGCTGCGGCACGTGATTGTTAGAACTATAGAGCCATGAGCCAAACTACCTAAAGTAAGTTTGTGAGATAGTTACTTCTACAATATGTCCGACACTTTTGTTGCCAAACTTT
This sequence comes from Caprella mutica, assembly GCA_947561585.1. Classification (NCBI taxonomy): domain Eukaryota; kingdom Metazoa; phylum Arthropoda; class Malacostraca; order Amphipoda; family Caprellidae; genus Caprella; species Caprella mutica. The sequence goes on from CANNZV010003078.1 coordinate 23,412, forward strand.
AACATAAGGTTGCATTCGTCGAAATAAACACTTTTTATTCTATGAAGGTATGGTCTCAAATGCTTAGTTAAAGAGTTACAAGGTTAGGAAAGTAGTATCTGTACCATTTATTATTATTAGTTAACGTCATTTTTTAATGTTGCGATAAGAAACAAAATATTTTTAACAGTAATTTTTAGGAGCGCAAGAAACATTATCTTAAATTAGGTTACATGTTTACAGAATGTGTTCAATTTGCCGCATATTTGTTGCGATGCAGGCATTCAAACGTTTTTCCCGCAAGGATTCGTGGAACTCCTGGTGTCTTTGCTCGCGTCCGATAATCATTGGACAAACGTTTGAACGCCTGCATCGCAACAAATGGGAGGCAGTTTGAACACATTTTGCAAACATGTAACCTAATTTAAGATTAAGTTTCTTGTGCTCCTAATAATTACTGTTAAAAATGTTTTGTTTCTTATCGCAACATTAAAAATAATAAATGGTACAGATACTACTTTCCTAACCTTGTAACTCTTTAACTAAGCATTTTAGACCATACCTTCATAGAATAAAAAGTGTTTATTTCGACGAATGCAACCTTATGTTAAAGTTTGGCAACAAAAGTGTCGGACACCCTGTATAATATGTATTTGTATGAAAAATTTACTGTAACTTTTTAGCAAATTATAATTATTACCAATAAAACACAGTTTAGCTGAATATTTAATATCCATGTACCGAGGGAAACTGATTCTCCAATTTTTAGTTGGTGGATATTCGTTATCCTTGTAGTCGACTAAATTTGCATTGTTAAATAACAGTTCTGCTCATTTACTGAATAAATAACTTTTATAAATTAATTATACACAATTGCTTCTAATTTGAAATAATCAGAACTGGATAAATAGTAATTGTAAGATAATATTTATGAGTGATCTTATTTCATGTTGTAATTTTCGTTCATATCTAATTAATGGCATAATGGACTTATAGATTATTACAAATTGATATTTAGTTAAATGAACCTCTTTACAGTTTCCTAAACTTATGAAATGACTCATATCATTATTAATATTATTCCAGACAATATAGGCTCTTAACCAGGCGCGTATACAAGGGGGGAGAGGGGGGGGGGGCATTTGGGGCAGATGCCCCCCCCCCCCTTGAGGTCTGAACTTTTTAAAATAAATCTACGGATTAATAAAAATATATGGAATAATCCTCCAAATTGAAGAAATTTCAATTATTTGATTATTTTTAATTGATTTTGACATGCTTGAACACTGTATTCTATCAAAATCGTCATTTTTAAATTGCAAAATTGGAGAAATTAAATTGTTTCAAGTCTTATTATATATAAGCCATTTCTATCACCCTATTAATATTAGCATTGTTCTTCAATTTAAAAATGTTTTTGAATTTGAGAAGAAATGCATCGTCCTGTACTCTGTAGTTTGCCAAAACACCTTCTTCTTCAACAGTACGCCGAAAATTCATGTTTTTCCAAGATGAATGGAAGGGTGGCTTCACAAGAGTTCTTGGTCTATTCAATGAAACTGGTTCTATTCACAAGAAAAAGCAAATGTAAACAAAACCAAAAAAACACAAACTGCGATTCAGGAGGTGAAGAGTTTCTTTGAAGAAACCACTAGTTTTTCTCTCAGAAAAGCTTTTCAGCAGATTTCATCCACACCAAAACCACGTGGTGGAGGATCGTCATACATCCATTTAGTTTCCGTTTTTATCATTGAACTTCAGTTCGTCCATTAACGAAAACCACATAAATAGCGGTTTTGTGAGTGGATTATGCAGCAACCATCCAACATTGCCAATTGAATCGTTTGGACAGATGGAAAATTAATTTGCCTCCATCAAAAACACATCGAAAAAATACGAATGAAAATCCTCGAAATATCTGGAAAACAAATGATAGGTATGATGCTAAGGTTAATTATTAATGGAATGGTTCCAATTGTTCAAGCATTCCTTAACGAATATGGCAACTTGTCATCGGTTAATGGTGTTTCAAAACTCTGATTGCTCCAGCACCTTATTTGGCTCAGCCTGCAACTTCTTCACTTTGGTGGATGCAAGATCACATTGCACAAATGTAGCTCCAGAATTTTCAATAAAAAGTTTCGAGGTCGAGTGATTAGCAGAAGCACGGAAATAAAATTTTTGTTCAGCACACAGTCCAGATCTCAAACCTTTAGACTTTCACATCTGGGCTGCTTCACAAACTCGAGTTTATAAAAAAAAACATATTCCTACGAGTCTCTTATACAATGTGTTCAAAGCTTCGCTCAAATATATAACAAGAAGACTCAAGAAAGTATGCAAGAATGATCTCAAGGTGCGTCGTTCTGTCTTCAGACTGGTGGGGGTCATTTTCAACAACTTGTGAAGGACCTCAGGAAATGTGCCTCATAATTATGATATAATAGTATAAATGAATAATAATAATAAAAATCCTTTCTTTCCCTACAAAGTGATGTATCTCTAATGGTGTTTGACTTATTTTAAGTGCTTCTAATTTGCATCTGATGGAACACAGCGTATAATGAATAATATAGTTTTTATGAGTTTTGCTGCAGCCAATGATTGAATATTATGATAAAGTTATTGACTAACAGTCTATTAGACCTAAAATACACCAAATGGAATATAAAATACATACACTGTGTTCCATCAGACACGACATTTATCAATTGCGAATTAGAAGCACTTCTAATGCATTAGTCATCATAGATACATTATTTTGATGGAAAAGAAAGTATTATTATTAAACGTATATTGTCCTATATCATATGAGGCACATCTCCTGAGGCCCTACCAAAGACAGAACGAAGCAATCTTCAAAACATTCTTGCAAAATTTCTTGGGGAAATATAATTGCTGAATATAATTCAGCAGAACTTTAAACACTTTGTATAAGAGATACAATGGAATTTTCTTCTTTTTCATATATAAACTCAAGTTTGTGCAGCAGCCAAGAAGTGGAAATCCAATGGGATGAGATCTTGACTGTGTGCTGGCCAGGGATTTTCCGTTCTTCTGCTAATGAATCGACCTCGAAACTTTTCATTGGGAGATTGATTCTACAGCTGTATTTGAAGAGTTTGGTTCCAAAACGCGATAAACGCCACTTTTGAAAAAAATGAGTTTCCACCTAAATCAATATTGTATTTCGTCGGTATTGTGGATTTGAATTGTTTATGTTATTATAACCTCAATATGCTATGTGAATGATTGAAACAGAAAATAGTGGTTTTCATCTTTGTACTTTCTTGGTAAAGAAAACACATTTTAACTCAAATTGATCAAAATGGATTTATAGCGTTTTGGAACCAAACTCTTCATTTGTGCAATGTGATGGAGAGCCATCTTGCATCCACCAAAGTTAAGAATGAGTTGCAAAAAGGTGCAGTCTGGGCCAAATAATGTCCTGGAGCAATCTGAGATATAAAACACCAATAACCGATGACAAGTTGCCATCATCGTCAAGAAATGCATGAACGATTTGATCCATTCAATTAATAATGACAACAAGGATATTACCTTAGCATCATACCTATAATTTATTCCGTTGATATTATGAGGATTTTCATTAGTCTACACACCATTGTTTTTTCGGGTGACCGTACGTTTCGTTACTGGACGCTTCGTTACTAGGTCGTTTCGTTATTAGGACGTTTCGTTACTAGGACGTTTCGTTACCAGGACGATTCGTTACCAGCTTTTCCGTTATGTAATAAGAAAAGGAAACTATTTTTATTATTTGAAATGGGTTGCCGACTACATTTTATATCAATCCCATACATTATAAATTTATTCTACTTTAAAAATAATGTCTACTTTTTAAACATATTTTTTATTCGTTTGGTTATATATTGATTATAATCAGAGGTATTGAAATTAACAATCATCACTTAAGGTCTTTGATTAGAAAAGTTGTAGTGAAAATACATGGATACCAATCGATATAGAAGTTATATAACAATAATTACTTATCGCCATTCTTTGTTCATTCTGAAGTGTTCAAGAGGTGCCAACTTATGAGATGTTCACCTGCATCGGCCGTTAACTTAAGCAATCAGTTCGCCATTTGCATTCGGCACGTTAACATGTGTTTCAATCTGCTCCAATCAAGTGGCTTCGGTATTGTGTATCTGTGTTTTTATTATGTTCAATTAGAGTGAATAGTAATTGCAACTTTTACCACTTTGCCCTGTTATTTGCATTAACAATTTTAAATTACTAATCCAGCCTAGTATCTTTAAACAGGCTTTGATGATTGTTTTAGCAACCAGTTAACTGCTAACTAGTTATAGGCTATATGCCTATATATAGTCCCTTTCCAAATAATTTCACAATGGTAATTTCCTCTTTTAGAGAATATAGACAGGGGAATTTCGATAACCCCCTGCTAGGACTGTGGACAGAACCTATGAATTCGTGATTAGGGCAAATCTAGTTTGCAAGTTTAGCCGGTGTTTCGACACTGTGCTTATACTGGAAATATTAAATATTGAGATGCGCTACATAAGCGTACTACTTTAAAATTTATTTAACTTTCGTCCCAATTTTATGGTGACTATCTACTTACCAGTTTACTTCTAACTAGTTATAGGTTAAATGCCTATAGTCCCTTTCCAATAATTGCTCATTGTGAAATTATTCTCTTTTAAGAGAATACTGTATAGACAGGGGAATTTCGATAACCCCCTGCTAGGACTGTGGACAGAACCTATGAATTCGTGATTAGGTTCAAGGTTAGTTAGTTCAAGCAGGTATTTCGAGACCGTGCTTTACTGGAAATTTCAAGATGCATGCACTATAATTATCGTGTATAACTATCATTAAACTTTTGCCCCAATAATATGGGTTCATAAATGTGCAATACTTAGGGTCACACATGTAAATTGCGGATCTTTAATTTCCAATTGCGGTCATCGCAAGAATTTTTATTAGCTCAATGCTTGCTATATTTTTTGTATAATGTGTATTAACTTTGTAGATACATGGCCGCAATTTACCTGCTTTACCCTAGCACCTTAAAATTCTTGTACAGATTCAAAGTGGCATAATTTGTAATTACTATTGAACCTTAATATCCGTTTAAGTATATTCTTTTATAGCTCCAAAGTTGTACCTACAAAGTTTTGTGCTTTTTCAGTTCGTAATGACTGATTTATTTTCCGACATTATGAAACCAACCGAGAAGAAAAAAGACCGCGATAAAAATTCTGAGAAAGACAAAACTTCAGTTCTATCTACTCCTACCACTAGTACTGAAACTAACAGCAAACACGGTAGCTCTACCTCAAAGGAGGAATCTAAATCTAGAAAAAAGATTTGTCGTCTTCTTCTTCTTCTAAGTCCCCATCTGGTTCTGGTTATACGGATTTCCTAGCAAAGCTAGCCGAAATTATGGAAACCGGTTTTAAAAACTTGCAAGGGATTTTGCAAGGATACAGTGAAGAGCCTACATACATAGAAGAAGATGTCACGCCAGATCAGGGTCAGCAGGAAGATGTAATTCCTGAACCATCTGATTTTTTCGGCGTTTTGTCTGATGAATTTAGCAATGATAACAAACTAGGACCTGAAATGACGTCGTCACTTGCTAAACTAGCCGACAAGATGCTAAAGACTAAACTTGACCCCACTTCTAACAAAGACTTGCTGGATAAATATCCTCGTCCAAGGAATATTGAATTCCTCTCTGCTCCTCATGTCAACAAACCTATTTGGGTAAATTTATCCTTTGGTGCGAAAACTATTGATTGTGGCCTGCAGGCTATTCAACGTGATTTTCTTTTGAGTGCTACACCTGTTTTGCAGGTTATGGAGAAACTTAACGCTTCGCAAGATGATCTAAATCAATTAGATGTCAAAGATTTGATTAGATCTTTAGCTGACAGTCTCTCTTTCATTGGTTCTGCTAACGTTGGAATGGTTTCCAAGCGTCGTTCTCTTCTGAAGAATGAACTCCCTCTTACTATGAATCTTCTCTGTGTTGACTCTTTTGGTTTCTCATCAACTAACCTTTTTGGTGATTCATTAAGCTCAGACCTTAAAGAAATCTCAGAGCTCACCAGAATTTCCAGTCAGCTCAGAGGAAGGGTCCCTTACTTCAGAGCCAGTAGAGGTAACGGTAGATACCCTACAAGAGCTGCTAGAGGCACACGTGGAACCACCCATTTCAAACGTGGAGGTCGTGGTCGCTTTATTAAGCGCTTCAATAGTGCAGGTTACCATGCTCAAAAGAAGGCGTATTTAAACAGGAGGGGCCCCTTCAAGGAATAATCGAGGGGCAAGTTAATCAAGTAAGTCACATTGTAGGCGGTAGACTTAAAAATTACTTACCATTCTGGCACACTATCACATCTGATAAATTTATTTTGGATTCTATTAATGGTGTCAAGATCGAATTTGAATCTGAATTTCATCAAGATTCAATTCCAAACCAAATAATTTGTTCTAATGATGAGAAATTGCTGCTTGATTTTAAAATCCAAAACTTTTTGTCTTAAGGGATCATTGAAGAGGTTGGTCATTGTGAAGGTGAATATATTAGTCACATCTTTTCTGTTCCTAAAAGAAGTGGAGGTCTTCGTATCATTTTAAATTTAAAACCATTGAACCTGCATATCCATTATGAACATTTTAAAATGGAACACTTAAGTACTGCAGTTGGTTTGATGGAAGAGAATTGTCATATGGCCTCTATTGATCTTGAAGATGCGTACTATTCAGTCAATATAGATAATTATTTTCGTAAATATTTGAAATTCTTTTGGGATGGGAGACTCTACCAATATACCTGCTTAGCTCAAGGTCTTAGTTCAGCTCCACGTATTTTTACCAAAATTATGAAACCTATATTTGCAAAATTAAGATCAGAAGGGTTTTTATCAACGTACTATTTAGATGATTCGTTATTGATTGGTAAAACCGCACAAGAATGTTTTGACAATGTGTCTGCTACACGACATCTGTTAGAGAGCGCTGGTTTCATTATTAATGAAGAAAAATCCAGTTTTCTCCCATCTAAAGAAATAAAATTTCTTGGATTTTGCCTCAATTCCACATCTATGACTATATCTCTACCGGAGCATAAAAAAGAAAGGATTTTAAATTTGTGCAAAAATTTTGAACGTAATTCAACTTTCATTATTCGCGACGTCGCTATGTTCATCGGAGTGTTGGTCTCCAGTCTACCGGTTGTACAATATGGAGGTTTATTCTATAGATTCCTTGAACGTCGGAAAATTGATGCTCTTAAAGTTGCTAAAGGTGACTTTGGAAAGGAAATGGAACTTGATGTCGATTGTCAAGCTGAAATTACTTGGTGGTCAACTCACATCTCTAATAGTTTCGTTAACATAATCCAACCTTCTCCAAGTATTGTGATTACCACCGATGCGTCAACTAAAGGTTGGGGCTGTACTTATGAAAATAATAGTACTGGCGGTCGATGGACAATGGACGAGTCTACATCCCACATTAATGTACTAGAATTGAAAGCTATATTATTCGGACTGCAGAGTGTTTTAAATGAAACTTTTGGTATCCACATCACTGCTGTATCTTATGTTAATAGTTTTGGTGGTGTAAAATCAATGTCTTGTCATCGTATTACTAAAGAAATTTGGCAATGGGCTATTAATAGAAGAAATCATTTGTCTGTGGAATTTATACCTGGGTCTCAGAATATTCATGCTGATAGAGCCAGTAGGATTTTTGATGAGAATACCGAATGGAAGATGGACTCTAACATCTTTTGTAGAATAAAGGAGAGATTTGGTTCCTTTGACATTGACCTTTTTGCTTCTAGGTTAAATTCACAATGTGATGTCTATTGTTCATGGAAACCTGATCCTCATGCAAAAATTGTTGATGCTTCTAATGCTTGCTGGAATTTTTATAACAATCCATATTTGTTTCCTCCATTCAGCATCATCATGAAGTGCCTGCAAAAAATTTGCCAGGACCAAGCGCAGGCTGTGTTCATTGCCCCCTTGTGGCCAACTCAAGCTTGGTTCCCCAAGATGATGCACATGCTGATAGATATCCCCATGATACTTCCTTTGGGAATTCTAAGTCTCCCTTTCAATCAACAAACAGTACACAAGCAACACAAGAATTTGAGGTTGATAGCTTGTCGTTTATCAGGGATTTCTACAGAAAGCAAAATTTTTCAGAACAATCTATCAGCATCATGTGTTCTTCGTGGAGAAACTCCACCAAGCATCAATATAAAATATATATTAACAAATGGCGTAATTTCTGTAGTAAACAGAAAATTGATCCCATGCAGTATAATGAGGTAAATTGTGTTCACTTCTTAACCGATATCTGGGAAAGTGGAAGTAGTTATAGCACTTTGAACACGGCACGATCCGCCTTGTCTACTTTTCTTATTAATATTGCAGGACTTTCTATTGGGAACTGCCCAGCAGTAAAAAGATTTATGAAGGGTGCTTTTGAATTAAAACCACCCATTCTCAGATATAAATTTATTTGGGATGTTTCAATTGTTTTAGATTTCTTAGGAAATTACTTTCCAGCTGAAGATATCCCTCTGAATATTTTAACATATAAATGCGTTATGTTACTAGCCCTATCCTCCATACAAAGAGTTCAAACTCTCAAAGCTATTAATATAACAGATATTTGTATCATGAATGATTCCATTTCCATGCCAATATTCAAACTAATAAAACAATCACGAGCTGGAAATAACAAGCTCCTTATAAAATTGAATTATTTTACTACCAATCCAACTATTTGCCATGTTTAACCCTCAAACAGTACATTGATCGTACAAGAAAAATTCGTGGAGAATCGAAGCAACTCTTTGTAAGCTTCCAGAAACCATATAAGGCTGTATCATTATCAACATTAAGTAGATGGATTAAAACAGTTATGGAAGAAGCAGGAATAGATACTTCTTATTTTAAAGCTCATAGCACTCGTGCAGCTGCTGCCTCTTGCCTTTCGAAAAATCAAGATATCCCTATTGACGATATATTAAAGGTTGCAGGATGGTCAAACGCTACGACTTTCAAACGTTTCTATGAGAAAGTCGTACTTGAGACCTAATTTGTCTCATCTTTTGCTGCGTTCTTTAAAATCTCAAAAGTTGGCACCTCTGGAACACTCCAGAATGAACAAAGAATGGCGATAAGTAATTGAACAGTTACCCGAGGCTTACCTGTAAGGTGAAGGGTGACTTCAATTACTTCGGAAGCCATTCTTGTTCTTTTTTCTGGAGTGTTCTTTCCCGCCCGGAGCGCTCCCACCCGAACACTCCAGAAATACTCAACAAAAGATTCGATCTTTGAATAGTGAATGCTTAAGTTAATGGCCGATGCAGGTGGACATCTCATAAGTTGGCACCTCTGGAACACTCCAGAAAAATGAACAAGAATAGCTTCCGAAGTAATTGAAGTCACCCTTCACCTTACAGGTAAGCCTCGGGTAACTGTTCAATTATATTCTATTTCTCCTCACACGATCGAAAATGTGGTTCAGTCAGAGAACTCGGAGCTTGCTCTACTGCCTACATTAGGAAAATCTTTTGTTTTGATATCTCCGAAAATGTTTTAACGTTAGGGTAAAACTCAAATAACAGATGTTATAAGATACCGAATGAAAATAACTTAAGGAAAGAAACATAACCTTCCGCTATTTTGCGAAAGTAATAACTATTTTCGATCATATAAGAAAAGACTATATTGTATAACATTTCAACTCTTTATTCTTATTCTTATATACTATTTTCTAATATGTTTGAAAATTTCTGGTAATAGGTTCAGCATAGGAAAAAAAATTCAGTATGTATGGGTATTTTTTTTAGTCTATATTCATTTCAAATTAAAAAAATCTTTTGTAGCGATTCAGAACTAAAAATCTGGTAACGAATCGTCCAAGTAACGAAACGTCCGAGTACTAAACGTCCTAGCACCGTTTTTTCGATGTGTTTTTTTACTGATGTAGGCAAAGGAAATTCTCGTTGGATGGTTGCTGCAGAATCCACTGATAAAATTGACTTCTCTGTGCTTCGTGCACAACATTTAATGGTTGAAATGAAGTGTGTTGGTAAAAACAGAAACGAAGATCATGTCTGACGATCTTTCACAACGAAGCTTAGGTGGGTGAAATCTGCTGAGAAGTTTTTTCTGAGAGAACAACTATATGGGTTTCTTCTAAAAAAATTTTCGCCTCCTGAATCGCTGCTTCTGTTCATTTTGGTTTTATTTTCATTTGCTTTTTCTTGTGGATAGATTATAGGAGCAGTCTTATTGAAAAGAACTCGAACTCTTGTGAACTTATTCAGGTGGTAAGAATTAGCCGCTCTTCATTTTTCTTGGAGTGAAGCATGAATTCTCGGCTTACTGTAGAAGGAGAAGGTGTTTTGGCAAACTACAGAGTACAGGACGAGCATTACTTCTCAAATTCAAAACATTTTTAAGGTTGAAGATCAATGCTAATATTACTGGGATGTTAAAATCCATTCTTTATGAACAAAATGACGTATGCATAATGAAACTTGAATCATTTTAAGTTCTCCCAATTCGTAATTTAAGAATTACGCTTCTGATTGAACACAGTCACAGTGTAAGCATGTTCAAAGCAATTAAAATAATCAAATAACTGAAATTTCTTCAAGTCTGAGGATTAATCCGTAGATTTATTTTCGGACATTAAAAAAATTTGAAAAGTGCCCCCCCCCTTGACCAAATCCTAGATACGCCTCTGCTCTTAACATAATAGAAGATTTGGACTTTTCTTTATGAAAATTGGTTAATGTGATAAGTGAACTATTGCGAGTTACATATCTATGCTGGTTAGTATATCATCAAAATGAAACTATTTAGAGTCTTATGAGTACATATTTATATGCTCTCGAGATTGTACAATTCAGTGAATTGCGCGGAACACATATACAATTATTGCTTGTAGCATATATAGTTATTGTATTAGTTTAGTAGACATTTTATCCGTCTAGCAAGTATCTAGTCAAATATTTATTATATTCAGAGGTTTTACAATTTACAAAATTATAATCAACACTATAATGTACTGTTTTTTCAGATTTTAAGAATTTTGATATAGTTATCCTTTCGCTATACATTTCTTTGATTAGAAAATTCTATAGAGAATACCTACCTTATTATTTTGTACAGTTATACAGGGTGGCGCAAAAAAATGAAACCCATTTTCAAACTAGTTTATTTTACAAACTATCGAAGATAAAAAATTTCTGAAAACACAGTTCTATTCGTTTACTTTTTTTTTGCATCTATCTTGGTAATTTGTTAAGATTTACAACCAAAATTAAACATCCTACAGTGAATTAAAAAAAAAGTAAATAAAAAGGGCTTGCGCGAGCACGAAATACAAAAAAAATTTCATAATAGGAATAATTTCTTTCCATATGGTAGTAATAAAAATTTAATCCTACAATTTTTCATTCAATTGAAGCTTTTGTTATTGACTGTTTCATTCATGTAAATACATCTTCATAACTAGAGCCCGGACAAATGCCATAAAGTCCTAAAATGCCATAAAGTCCTAAAATGCCATAAAGTCCTAAAATGCCATAAAGTCCTAAAATGCCATAAAGTCCTAAAATGCCATAAAGTCCTAAAATGCCATAAAGTCCTAAAATGCCATAAAGTCCTAAAATGCCATAAAGTCCTAAAATGCCATAAAGTCCTAAAATGCCATAAAGTCCTAAAATGCCATAAAGTCCTAAAATGCAACAAAGTCCTAAAATGCAACAAAGTCCTAAAATGCAACAAAGTCCTAAAATGCAACAAAGTCCTAAAATGCAACAAAGTCCTTAAAATGCAACAATGTCCTTAAAATGCAACAAAGTCCTTAAAATGCCATAAAGTCCTTAAAATGCCATAAAGTCCTTAAAATGCCATAAAGTCCTTAAAATGCCATAAAGTCCTTAAAATGCCATAAAGTCCTTAAAATGCCATAAAGTCCTTAAAATGCCATAAAGTCCCAAAATATCCTAAACTCGTAAAATGATGCGAAGTCTTATTTTGGGCTTTTTATATTATTAAATAATTTGGTAAGTCGGTAAATTTGATGGGTTATTTTGACAAATTTTTAGAACGTTATAATTCAATCAAAATCTGTCTGAATTATTATAGAAATAAACTACTTATATCACTTCAAGAATTAGTTTAGTCACCACTGTATCTAGTTTTCTGTGATTCTTTGCATCAATGTTTTAGCACAGACTCTGCCATGCACAAAATAGTGAATAGTAAACTATTCAAAGAGAGAGATATTTAGAACCTAGTGATATTTGTAATATTTACAATAGAAAAACTTCCGTGGCGACAAAAATTGTATTTTGTCTTGTAAGTGGTTTTTGCTGTACAACAGTTTCAGAGTATCTTAATTGGTCTGATTATCTAATGTTCTATTTTCTCTAATGTTCTGTCACTACCTATAGATATTTTTGTGCAAAAGTTAAATGAAAAACTTGAAAGTTCTGCTTCAAATAGCGGCTATCATACAAGAAGAAACAATAAGCATCAACCCTGACATGGATCAAGTTATCTCTAATACTAATAGCTTTTTCGGCTCTCTCAGTGTACAAGAGTTTAATGAAACTGTGTCAGTTTCGAAGCAGGACAATCTAGTGATGCTACAACTGAATATTAGGTCATTTGGTGCTAATTATGATTATTTCGCTGCATTTGTTGATTCTCTGAGTTTTAAACCTCATGTTGTTCTACTGTCGGAGACTTGGTTTATGAAAGACAGTCTGTGTGAAATTAATATGTATAACTCGTACCACACATATCGTAGTGATAGAGTAGGTGGAGGTGTATCGATATATGTCAGTAAGGAGTTAGAGAGTAAAGTTTTAGAAAATTATTGTTTTTGTAATAATGATATGGAGGTGTGCTCGGTGTCTGTAACAGTTAAAACAAATGAATTTATTGACATTGTATGTGTCTACCGACCCCCTGCGGGAAGTATTCTTAGCTTCTCTGACTCGTTGTTTGATGGTATTTTGAGTAATGTTAATCCAGCCACCCCTACTTTTGTAGGTGGAGACTTTAATATTGAGATTTTGCAGCCTAGTGGACAGGCGGTTGATTTCATTCATAATTTTTATTCATCGTCGTTTTCCCCCCTCATTAATGGAATCACTAGGGCACTTGATAATGGAGGCAGTTGCTTATACCATATATGGCATAACCAGTGTTATAAAACGCTATCCGGAATCATACAGATAGATATCTCCGACCATTTTCCAGTTATCTCAGTTGCTCATTGTGGTAGATATAAAAAAAATACAGTCGAGAAAGTATTTCGTGATCACTCTGCAGAATGTATAGATAAGTTAAGATATGAGGCGGGAGTAGTGTTTGGATTTCTGTCTGATGTTTTGGTATCTAATGATAGTCTGGACCGTAATATTGAGTGTTTTGAGAGTGTAATATATTCGCTTTAGGGTACTTGCCCTTTATTTCAATGCTAGCAAACTAGTTTTGAAGGTTTCAAAGACAAAGTGTATGATCGTGAGTAATACTTTGAATGCCGTTGAGGTGCCGCCAATCACATACGAGGGTACAAATGTCGAATTAGTTAACTCAGTTAGGTTTCTTGGTGTAATTATAGATAGCAAGTTGAAATTCAGGGAACATGTTGAATATGTATCAGGTAGGATGTCACGAGCAATTGGTGTATACGAAGGATAAGTTATCTTGTTCCGGACCAGATTTTGTTGACGCTTTACTAAAGTCTCGTTTACCCATATATGACATATTGTATTTTAGTTTGGGGCAACTCTAGTATCGAGAATGTTAATATGATTTCTAGGCTACAACTGAGGTTTGCAAAGATGCTTTACAAGAGAGGTCATGCTGACCCATTCTTTCAATTTAGCTTGCTGTCTTTCGAATCTCTTTTTAAATATTTCTCTATCTTGAAACTGTATCAGTTCTATAAAATGAATCGACATGCTTATTTTGGGAACATTGTTGGTAATCTTATACCAACTCATGATTACGGGACTCGTTTCATGTACCATAATAACATTTTGCTACCAACATCTAGACTCTCTTCAACTCATAGGAATTTTTTATTTATTGCTATAAATCTTTGGAATTCACTTCCACCATACTTGAAAGAAATAAATTCCTACAATATTTTTAAAGCTAACATTAGAAAGTATTTCTTAAGTAACTGAAATATTAAGGTATATACAGCTATTTGCAATTTGTATTTTCAATGAAGTATTTTTTTTAATGTGTATATTTTTAATGTTTGATGTAATGGATAGGTCTTTTCAACATGCGGGGTGAGAGTCGTCTTCTTTATGTCTTGTTAGGCAAGGTGAAATGAATGGCGGTCTCATCCCTACTGTGGTCGGGGTCGTGCACTATTTGGTCGGGTCAACTCGAGCGATTCGCTTCACTTTCAGGGTACGAGTTCTGGTCACAGTGATATTTTTTAAGCAATATTTAATTAATTAATATTTAATTCTTTAATGTTTATTTTCCTTGTGTACTATACATACTAAATGTATTTTTGTGAACATATGAAGTGTAAAGTGTATAGATTTCTATAATATAGGTTTGAATGTACATTGTACAAATTTTTCTCAATTTATAAATAAAATTTCATATTCATTACTTGAATTTGCCCGATTTGCCAATGATGGCGACTGAAAGCGCTTGATAAGATTAGTTTTTTTTAATTTCTTGTTTACCTCTACTCGTTGTAAATATTTTACAATGCCAAACCCATGTAACAAATCTTTTCAATAAAAAAAAAAAAAGTATGATTTGTTAAATCTGAGGATGTCTACTACGAGGGTTTCCTATAAATACAAATTACGAATTTAATATTGGATTTAGTTTCATTTTATGAATTTCAATTTACCTAACCATTTTTATAATACTTTTAGGTTAAATTTGAATAAATATACTATAAACTAGATTCATTGAATTTTTAAGGGATGAATTGTTTATTTGTTTTCTCTATTTTTTTCATTTAAACGGACTAAAAACTGTCAATTTTATATTTCAAAATGCTGATTTATTCGTTGTAAATACCTATTTATTTATCCTAAAAGTGTATGCATATTGCATAAGTCCTAAAATGCTGTATTTAGGTCCTAAAATGCCTTGATAGGTCCTAACATGCTATTTTTTAGGTCCTAAAATGCCTTTTTTGTGTCTTAATTGATATCTAATCCTTACTATCTGATTTATATTTTGTATTCTCAATATGCTGTTCATGAAAAAGATTTTTATTTTCATGTGTTCATTCTTTTCTCCTGCGACATGATCACTTTTTGTTCAAATTCAAAGTTGTTTCCTCAGTTTTGAACTTATTAACATTTGTTAATATGGTTTTATAGTTGTTGGAAATCTTTCCAGAAAGCGTTTTTCAAACGTGAATGAACCTGCGTAAAACTTAATGTTTAAAAAAATTGTCAGTACAAAGATTCTTAGTTCTTTTGAAAGCTGCATTTTGAGGGTTTCGAATAGAAGATAAAAATTAACGGCGAGATGATTTTATAAAGATATCAATTTTACCTTCAAAAAACAACTT
Source organism: Caprella mutica (assembly GCA_947561585.1). Classification (NCBI taxonomy): domain Eukaryota; kingdom Metazoa; phylum Arthropoda; class Malacostraca; order Amphipoda; family Caprellidae; genus Caprella; species Caprella mutica. The sequence continues at coordinate 38,997 of CANNZV010003078.1, forward strand.
TCAAATGGCAATTATTAGTTTTATTTTCTCTCATTTTTTACTAAAAAAATTAGAATTTAATGGTTTTACATCCATATAAAATGAATTATACCTCTTATGAATTTTTTCATATATTTCATGCTCCCGTAAGCCCTTTTTGTTTACCTTTTTTCAATTCGCTGTAGGATGTTTAATTATTGGCGTTACTCTTAACAGATTATCAAGTTAGATGCAAAAAAAGTAAACGAATAAAACTATATTTTTAGAAAATTTCTAGCTTTGACAGTTTGTAAGATAAACTAGTTTAAAAATGGGATTCCTTTTTTTTTGCGCCACCCTGTATAAGTAAGTTATATAAATATCATAAGATTTTCATTAAAATTTCATTTAAAAATAATCTGAGATTGTTTGCCCTCATTGACATTTATTTGAAATGCTGTTATAGAAAACGTTTAAGTTTAAATCCCCAACTGAAGTGAAAGCTGAGCCCGTCATAGCGTCCTTTGCTCGGCATAACGGACACTTTGCAAGTACATGTACTGTCCGTTGTACGAGCTTTACCTGCAATTTCATTCAATGATTTATTTATTTATCATTCTGGCACAATGAAATAAATTCGCAAAGGTGCATTCCATTTTATAAAAAAATATAGCCCTTACAGGAATTGAACCTGTGCCTCCAGCAAGTCCAACTGGTGCTCTGCCACTGAACTAACAGACAGTTGCTCTATATTGATTGTATCCTTCAGTAGATTGTTATCAGCTGTTTATTTGTCTGAATTTGTTGAATGGATGTGAGAGTTCACTGTATTTAATCAGTTATTCCCATGATAAGAGACTGTTTGTATTTCTAATATTATAAATGATTAAATACAACACTCGTTAGGTCAGTGACAGAGCGCCACATTTCCGGGCAACCGGACAGTACTCGCTGGAAGCACAAGTTCGAATCCTGTACGGGATATCACTTTTATATTTGCAGAAATTTGTCCTCATCATCATTGATAGCTAATGTTTGTATCTGTTCTTCTTTGATTTTCTTTACAATAATAGTAGTAATATAAGTTGAATTTTGACCTTTTTATTAACATCCTCATAGCTTATCATGAGAGCTCAGCAAATATAAGACTTCAAAGATGATTTTTTTGCTTTATTTGTTAAAGCTAGTGCCCTTAGTTAACCCACTTAAAGACTCAGTAACTCCTTCGAGCTTTGTTTCCACTCCAGAGGTCGAAGTTTAGCACCACTAGAAGCAAGTTCATGGACGCTGGCCTCACCGCTACACAAATACTCGCTACGGTTAAGCCACAGCTATAGCAACGCAGGTTTTTCTATTTCTTCCGATTATGTACTCACAAATTTTAACAATTTTTTTCGCTCTCAAAATGAGGAAAAATCGAAAACATGGGCGTTGCCATAGCAGTGCACCGCTGAAGTTCAGCTCTGTAATATATCGCTGCTTCAACGCCCAACAATACCGTTTCAGCAATCACGAGCACTTTCAATCGCTCCATCAAAGTTTGTCATCGTTTAATCAAAGCCCGGGCAAAGCTTGCGAAGCAGAGGTGGGTCCAGCATTTAAGAATTCTGCGTAGGCCTAGCTGACCAAAACGACCACGAACTTGTGTCTAGTGGTGCTAAGCTTTGACTGAGCGTTGTTGGGGCGGTGGTGAACTTTACCGGAGCGGAAAATAACCGCTCCTCACTGCTTATAATATTTTGTGCAGCTCAAAACCTTCGGAGAGGTAGGAGTAACCATGCATAAGTAGTGGTGAAGCGTAAACGGCGTTGTCTGAACGGGGATCAACTTCTGAGGAACGGTAACAAGCGGTGGTTAGTTTTTCTAACTGCTTAATTGAAGAACGCTTCAGCAAAGTTCTTGCGGTTTGACCGTACCTTCAAATGATGAATTACAACTATATATATCAATTTATATCTAAAAATTTATCAGAGCTTCTATCAATGCGATCGGTTCAGCTTCGTAGTCAAGTTCAACTTCAAACCCCCGCCGAGCTAACACCCACAAGCGTAGAGCACCGTTATATCAACGCTCGCGCACCTTAATGTTTTCCCCTTACGTGCGCGTTAATGAGCGTTATCAAAATTCCGTCTTCTCGCTCTCCTTTCAAGGAACGCACCAACAAAGCTAAGGTGGTGTGTCATAGTTTGTATGATAGTTATTTCTAATATCTTTTTATATGGAAAATTTATTGTCGAAATTTTGTATATCACTACCAATAAAACACAGTTTAGGTCTCGCTGAGTTTTTATATCTCCAAGTACCGAGACAAATTGACGCAAACTTCCTCCCTAGGCCTCATCTCTATAAACAAAAATTCAATATACATACACGTACACCTAATCCAATGTTTTAAACAACCACAATTAAGTGTGTGCCTTAAACATTGACTCAGATTATTACAATTACATATTTAGTTGAATGATTCTCTATACAGTTTTATAAAATTATTATATTGCTTAATTTGCTTCATATTATCTTCATACCACTGCTGACAATACAGGCGCTGTGTGTGCATAGTAGAAGATTTGAACTTTTATCTATAAAAAGAGGATAATGGGATGAGTGAACTGTTGTGAATTGAATATCTATGCTAGTTAGGATAGGCTACAAGCATTACTTAGCAAGTGCACTGGTGCAGGTAATGCTTGTACCATATACACGTAATGTAAATAGGATATACAGGTAAAGCTTGTAGGTTAAACATGGTGCATTAGTTTAGTAATCATTTGTGATTACTACCACATTTTTTAATTACCATTTTTATTATCTGAATAAACAAAATGTTTTTGATGTAATTTCATTCAATGATTTATTAATTTATAATTCTTAAACAGTGCTATAAATTTTTTAAAGATGTATTTAACACTATGAAAAAGATGTTAGCCCGTACAGGAATTGAACCTGTGCCTCCAGCAAGTCCAACTGGTGCTCTGCCACTGAGCTAACGGACAGTTGTAGTGAATAGGTTGTATCCTTCACTAGATTCTTATCAGCAGTTTATTGGTCTGAATTTGTTGAACGGATGTGAGAGTTCACTGTATTTTATTAGTTATTTCAATGATAAGACACTAGATAGTTGTAGTTTGTATTATAAACAGTTTACTACAATTGTCCGATAGTTCAACGATTACCGGGAACTACTCGTGGAAGCACAGGTTCGAATCCTGTATAACGGGTTATCACTTTTATCTTCGAAGTAATTTCTTCTCACCATCATCTCTGCTTTGATTTCCGATACAATAATAGTAATTTTGAAAGGTGGATTTTGACCTTCTTATCGATATTCTTCTAGTGTATCATGAATTTTGAATAGCTTAACAAGTATAGGTCTAGGAAAAAAATGTTAAACACCTAAAATTTTCTGATCTTAATCTTTCAGCATAATTATATACAATCAAGGCTTGATACATTTTAATGTTTTTTGTTGATTTTTCAATAGTAATACCCAATAAGTACTGAAAAGGTATCACTGCGTCATAGTTAAATTTAAACATTACTTCCAGTCGTATATTTTTGTGGTTTCGTCCACTGGTTCAGTGTTTTAGTGTTTGGTCATCGTAGTGGAAGGTACGGCTTCTAAACCATAATCAAAGACGTACCAATCCCAGTACCCGGGCTGGAAATTGATATTCCCAAATGTTATCGGAATATTCCAAAAGAATATTCCATGAAAATCCTTTCTTTATACTGAATGAATGAATATTGACACTTTTATGGAATAATCATAAATGTCACAAGGGAACTTCTAGGGAATATAAAAAATTATAAATCCCAGGAACTAAAGGCCGTGTAAAAACTATGCACTTGAATGCATAACTGATTTGATCACATATAGTTACATGCCAAGGTGGTTTAAGTTGAACAAAATTCGGTCTTAATATCAAATGTAATAAGACCGGAGACTATACTATACAATTGTTACTCCTTAATAAACATATCATTGAAATAAAATTGCATTCAAAGTCCGTTAATTGATGCTGTAATTAAAATTGATTAAATGGGACATGTTGAAATTCTGAATAAATTGTTTCTACTAATTTCATCTGAATAATAATACTGATTTTTATTGTTCTTACCATGAAATAATCACATCGAGACCTGCCACGCAATTATTACCACTTTAATAAAAGCGGGGCCTGCAACAATATCATTTAAATCTACGTATGTGCGCATTTGCTCCTATGTATTAGTATGAAATGAAATTAAGAAACTTAACATACTTCAATCATCTTAATAAAAAATCTTGTGACACACTATTCAGAAGGAAATTGATATAATTATATTTCAAATAATTCCAGGACAACTTGTGAAGTTGTAAAGATATATTTTTTCTAATGTCCAGTTTCATTTTTGCATAGGTTGAACATTAGCTATGAATTTCTTGAAATGATTTATATTTGTTAGTTTGAGGAATGAAAAATGTCTACCCATTATAAGTAGATATCATGTATTTACACTGTATATATTATTATCAAGATTATACATATTAGGAAGATTTGTGATTGTAAGATGACGTATGAGAAGCCTTTAAAACATTAAAATATTGAGGTTTAGAAATGAAGTATAGACTATCGAATATATTAGTAACTGATTTTTGACGTGAAAAAATATTGGGTAAGTTAGGAAAAGGGACACATCCCATTGATGTCAGATGTCCAATTAAATGGAGAGAGCAACATATAAAGTCGGTGGCGAATGGAATATATGTGAGTCGAGGTTGTTAGAAACAAAGCGAGACTTAGCTAACTGCTAAGATATTTCAGTTAATGACTTTATAATGGTGTTGTGATTAAGAGTTATGAAGATAATGAATATTGACAGCCCATATCGTAAAGTCTCTACTCTGACCATTTCCTAACTTGAGTGTCAGTATTTCTTGGGTAGCCTTCTCCTTTATTGTAAAATTTGTACCATGTTTGATCTTCTGTTTTTGTATTTTGTGTTTAGAGAGTTCATTTGATTAATCTGTGTAGTTTCAAGCATAAATTAGATGAAAAGATTTATTAATTTATAGTGATTTTTTCATTTCAGGAAAAATTCAGGAACCTTTTGCAATCATAAAAATGTATTTTTATTTTACTTATTTTCAAATTATACGAAACCCTTGTTAGAATGGTGATATGCTAATTTAGTATAGAAGACTTTTCTTATAGCTACAGTAAGATGAAATATCAAAATTTGGAATTGGAAATAAGGAATCAATCAATAAATAAATAAAGAAGTTTAGGTAGAAACATATAAATGAAAATAATAAACCCCCAATCACCCAAATGTATGAAATTGCATAACGATTGGAATAACTTAACTTACCTTTGCATAATGATTAAATATTGTAATTAGATCGGACACTCATAGAGAGCATACTGTCGACTACGTTTCAATCGTTTTTGACATTGACAGTGACCTTCGACTCGATCCCATAAAATTTCAGCAGTCACTTTGGGTGACTATTTTCTCAGTTAAGAATGACCTTGACCTTTGACCTGATCACTCTCAAAATCGAATCAAATGATTCCTGGATGATCTTCCCAGCAAAAAGAAGGGAACTTGGTTGGCCTTCCTCAATTTAGCGGAGGTAATTGACTAAAATATATTAACTGAACATACTTCAGAATGAAGAGAAAGATGGTTATTTTTGGCTTACAAAAATCTATTTAAGGGAGGGTGCGTCTAATTTTCATATAAAATATTTCAACATAATAGTAATGATATTGAATATCTCGACTTGAATCGTTGTTTTTTCAGTAATAATACGGTATAATAGTTGTTAACATAAATTTGATCGAGCATCTGATAGATGAGGTTGATTTCATCTTCATTAACGTGTAAGATAGTTGATTCATATTCGTGAATATGTAATAATTAATGTAATTTGAGAAATATACATTTATACTTTATTAAATAATAAACTATTTCTAGAATTATAATTAAGAATATGACATACATTTATAATATACAAACTTTCTATACGTAACGTTCGAGGGGATGCAAAAATCGTCGATAAAGTTTTGGGACAAATTGGTCATATTTATCATTTGATGCTTATTTCAATAATCTTATTTAGATTCGATTTCACATTCGATAGTTCCTATTTACGAATATAAGACATTTTGAAAGCGTTGATAAAAATTTATCTCTCGGAAAAGAAAGTAAACAGAGTCATCTATCTGATGTTCGATCAAACTTGAGTTTACAAATAAATTTCATTTTTTTAAACATTTCAAAAAAATCACATATTTACTTAATGTCTATCCATCATATTATGTTAGAATGTTTTGTATGAATCATAGAAACTAACTGAAATTCAGTGGTACCTCCATCAATCATTTTATTTTATAATCTTGTACTGAATTTAGTAATAGCTTTCTTAAATTTGTCAATGTACAGTGTGTTTCAACATTATTGAGATTTTTTAATAGCCATATATAAATAATTAAATATCGTAATGCAGTATACAAGATACACCAATTTGTTACTTAAGATTGGATTTTCGACGTGGAACCAAAAATATTTTGAAAACTTGACTCAGAAGAAATAACAGAAGGCTAAAAAAATAGTGAAATTATCCAATGAACAGAAAAGTTTATACAGTGAAACTCCTGAGTTATGAAGTATTGGTTTCTTCATAACTCAGAGTTTTCTGTGATTAAAATCATAGATAATTTTTGTCATTGAGGGATAACTATGGTATAATTATTCTTATATGAATGTGCACTAATATTTTATACAAAATTGAGGTAATTTAATATAATTATATATTAGGTTAATATTGTGAGAAATAAATATAGCAACTCATTATTGTACAAAAATTAATATATATCATGGTAGTAGTCATTTATGCCTAAGTTTAAATCATTAACAAAAATACACATCATTTAAGTTTCAAACAATAAAGAAAACACAGTTTATACTCAATATATCCGATTTATTTACCTAATCTGATATAGTATATCTTTGCCTTCCTGATTTAAATTTTCATATATAATACTCCATTATATGATAATACACAATTATAGGTGTTATCCTATATTTGAGTATCATCCTATAATAATTATTGGATATCATCCAATAATGGGATATTACCCTATAATTGGGTATTATCCTATAGTAGAGTATTATTCTATAAGAGAGTATTATCTTATAATACTCTCTTATTCTAGTGAAGAAGATTGCAATAACCCACTATTGTATTGAAGTTGTAATTTTCATACAAAAAACACTTAATTTGGTAATTGCTTGTCATACTTGCATTTTTAATTTTTTACTTTACTTCTGCAATATGACTTTCACGTGTGCCAATTCATTTTTCAATTCTGCCAATTCATTATTCACTTCTGCCAACTTGACTTGGAAAAGGTATAGTTATACCTCAAGAACTATAGTTCTCTATGATTTAAACAAAGAAAACTACTTCATAACTGAGGTGCATTTCATAATTCAGGTCCTTCATTACTCGGGTGCTTCATAAAAAAAAAACTTCATAACTCAGGAGTTTTACTGTAATAAGAGCATTCGTGACAACATCTTCGGCAGCAATGATCAGACGTCTGTTCCTATAAGAGTACAAGATATCTGGAAGAGCAAGAGAACAGTTCAAATTGTTTTATTTTACAAGAATAAATCGGGATTTCAACAATAATGGAATAATTTTTCGAAGGAAGGAATCAGGAGATCCCACAAAGAAAACGCCAGAAAAAAGTCGAAGAAGTCAGAACATTTTGGGATGTAAAATCAAGAAGCTCAATCAGGAAATCAGCGCCTCTTTTTGACATTTCTTCAATTACTTATTGGAGCATCCTTAAGAAAGACCTTCACATTCGGTTTTGTCTTAATATGGCTGTGCATCCAATAACGGAAGCCCATAAGGAACAGCGATTCAAGTTCTGCCGGTGGCTCTTGGATCAGCCAGATCCCGAAACATTTGTGTTGAAAGTTATCTGGACTGATAAATTTTTTTGCTTGAATCAAGGCCCCCACAGGAAGATTGATGGTACTTGGTCTCTTACCAGTCCCAATGAAATTGTCGAATCTCACAATAGAAATGATGAGAAGGTTATGCTTTTTGTTGCTGTTGTTAACGGTAAAGTGCTAGTCGTTCATCCTCACATGGATTAAGACGCAAGAGAGTGAATAAAGACTGCTACCATAAGTTGCTGCATGAAAATATTTGGACCACCTCTTGCTCATGTGCTACAAGACAAGGTTTATGGTCCTGCCCATTGCACCACTGCTGCCAAAGAATTCCTGTTGAACAAGTTTGGAGGCAGAGTCATCACCCGTGTGACACAGATTGCGTGTCTGGAGAAATTCTCCAGATTTGAAACCTATGAATTTTATTATTGGGCCTTAGCTCAAAAAGAGTGTATTCTGCAAAACCAACTACACTGGACGAACTTATCAATGTTGTGAAGAGATTTTCAGAAGAACATCGCGAGAATGTCCTTCAGAGTGTAGCACTTAATGCTTTGAAGCGGGTGAATCTCTGTGTGCAGCAAAATGGAGGCCACTTCCAGCACCTTCTATAATATGTATTTCTTGTTATTAATCATTAAAAATCCACTCTTCCTGAACATTTTGGTGTATTATTTTTCTTTTCTTTTTTCGTCAGTGTAATTATTAATAAAAGCCACTGAAAAATATCAAAAATGTTGAAACACACTGCATATTGAACCACGCTTTAAAGGATGTAACTCAATCAACATTGAATGCAGAATAATTTATTAACCAATTCCAGTTTTAACTATACAATTTTTTTTCATTCAATACCAATTTTGTTGGATAAATATAGAAAGCAGTAGATGAGTATACCAGTATATAATTAATTATAAATAGCTCTCTTTTGATTCATAAATTTTGACAACCTATTTCAGGTTGACAACAACCGAATCTTGACAACAACTCAATTCAGATGGCATAATATGGAACCATACAGCAGAAGACTCTTTCCTCCTGACACTCAGTTATAGTCGCTAAACCTCTTTTTGCTTGACCACAAGTTTGAGTTACTGATCCACTTCCCCCCAATTTTGGATGTTCCTTAGGCATTGCCACGCCGTTAGTCCATGTGAAGGTGATGCCATTGTCAGTGGAGTTCAATCCGATTGAGGGATCTGAATCAAAACCTGAAAAATGAAACAATTTATTCGAGAATGCGTAAAACAAATATAATACAGTATAGCATCAATAATAGCTAATTAATGAATTCGATTTTTTTGTGTAGTAAAGTCCTTATCAAGTGTTTATATGACTTTTCGGGCAACCTAGATTAAAAGAAATAAAAAATAGTGAAATTTACAAAAGAAAACTTACAATATAAATTTATATGCCCTAAAACTATAATTAAAAATAGAACACAAGCAAACACCTCCGCACATAATATGAAATCATTGCATAGAACATTACACTCGAAAATATAAGATTACAAAATTGGTAGGTATTACAAAAATTCGAGATTGAGAAAAATCCAAGATTAAAAATAAACGAGTTTACAAAAAATCCGAGAAAAGAAAAAATTCGAGATTTCAAAAATTAAGAGAATTCAAAAATATTCAGAGATAAAGTTTTATTTTAAAAAGTCCAGAATTTTTTTATTTGAAATATGAAGAAAATTTGGTAAATGTACACATAAGCTTCGACTGAGATCGTAAAAGCTATACTTCCCTTACTGTCATTTTTTTATTAAATACTGGCAATTAAATAAAAAGAAGATTTGAAGCACTGTTCAATTATATAATAATTATATAATATGACCTATAATAATTTGAAGCACTTTTCGAAACGATAATCATGTTATATAAGAAAACGATTATGTAATATTTTTATGTTAAATAGATAGGAAATTATGCTATTAAATAAGTCAATGCAACTACTAATTTTTAATTTCCTATTTGTTACATCGATTTATTTCAAGTGTCTATGATACCACATTTTGATATTTGATAAAATAACAGAAAAGGAAGAAAAGCTTCGACTAAGTGCACCGTTACCGAAAATTTTATTTAAAGTATTAATTATAAAAATAGACACAATTTTTAACGAGCAATATACTATAGAAATCTTGATGAAAGAAATCTGAATAACAGAAAAATAGCAAAATCCGATTATTTTTGAAAATTAGATCATTTTATGAGTAACCAAAAATGAACATTGTAAAGTCCGCCATTTTTGATGGGTAATATACAATTTTCTAATGACTAGAAATGAAAAGGATATTAAATGACCAGAACTTTTACCCATGCCACACATATTACACAATAATAACTAACTAGCTGGGCCCGTGAAAATTCCACAGAATTTGGAACATCAACAAATAGGTTTTGATCTTTGTTTAATTAACAAAAATCAACATATCAGTGAGCGAAACAGTTTTAATATGGAGAATAATCTCCATTACTTCAGTAGCTACAGTTCTTTTCATAAAAACCATACAACCTTTTACCTAAACTAAGTTATATTTTAGCACCACAGTTAATCTTCTCTTCCCTCACCTTCACTTTCCCTACCTCAATATATTTAATTTGAATAAATTTGTTTACGTTTTTATAAGATTCAATAAGAAATGTATCAATATTTGATTTTAAATCTGTTTTATGATACAGTCTGAATAAATATCAAATAATTAATCAGGTCAATACTAAATAAATTCAAAGTTTATTAAAAAAAGTATTGTTTTATAAAATTTAAAATATTTTATCCTTTTAATGAATGGTGTGTTATTGGTGTTATTTTCTCAATGTACCAATGTTACGGTTTTCGTTAGTTAAATATGCAGCTCCAGGGCAATGTCGTTTTTCTCGCATAGGTCTATGAAGTAAGTAAGTGACATACACTAAGGTTTTCATCGCTAGATGGGGTAATTACAAAATTTAATTATTCAATATGGATATTGAATATAGTATATTGTTCAATATTATTAAAATGGTGTACTTTTGATGTCCCTGTGTTCATATTTCAGCCAAAGTATGAATAATCAACTTTAGATCAATTTAAATTTTGAACGAATAGCTACTGGTTAGGGTTAATGCAGTGTGTGTTCAGCTATACTTAAGAGTAAATAAATTCAAATCAGTTGTTTGTAATTGTACTTTGTCTTGAAGAACGGGGTTCTGCTGATGCAGGGTGGAAATTTTTTAAACTGAATTGAGATTTAAAATATAATTTCTCTGTTCAGGTATATTCAAATTTTTATATCTATATAATGTGAATAAATTTTTTTCCAATTATTTATATGATGTAATAATGCAATTTTATGTAAGACTTTGAAACTCAATTTCATGAAGGGAATAATGAAATTTACCTTCAAGATGCTCTACAAATTCCGTAATGCTCGATTCATCTGCTGGTGCACAGGGCTGACTTCCATATTTCTCACATTCAACAAGGTGGTCTTCATTTTTGACTTGGTAATTTGATTCGAACAGGTGATAACGACCTTCATGTGTAATTATGCTACCGATTCCTTCAGAGCAGGAATTTTCATTTTCCACTGTAATTTAAAGAATTAATTCTATGTAGAAAATTCAACTAAATAAATTTATAAATAGTACAAATCATATAACAAAGGAATGATATCAAAATACTACAGTGAAGAGTTCAGGAATTTAGAAGATATTGATTGACAATGGGAAAAAGAAACAACTAAATGACGGGCACTCGTAGAGCGTATACCTTCTCCACCGCTTATAAATGACCTTGACCTGTTCGCTCCCAAAATCTAATGAACTGGTTCCTGAATAATGACCAATCGTCCCACCAAATTTCTGGCTATTTGGTTGAATACTTTTGAGGTATTCAGTTATACCTTTGACCGAATCAATCCCAAAATTTTACCAGATGGTTTCAGGACATTGACCAATCGTTCCACCCTACCAGGCAATTATGCGAATAACAAGATGACAAATGAATAAATAAATAAACGTTGCCGAAAATATAACCTTACGCAATCTGTGAAGGTAATGAATGCAATTATTACAAAACTATCTATTGTTATCTCTATGATGATTCTAAATTGAGTGTTTAGCAATATTTTGTTTGCACTAGTTTGTATTACATTGATAGTGTACATGAAACAGTTGAAAACATGTACGTCTAATGTACCCATTAACGTAGAGTTAAGAACAGGTAAAGCTGTTTCAACAGTCAACTTAACTTATGTACTGAAAAATTAAGCCTGCATTGACAACAATTATCGCTACAGGTTCATTCTGTCGGGGATTAAACCTTTAGATATAGGTATGGCATTATTTTCTATAAAAGCTTTCTTTTTGTACAAGGGCTTCTGTTGTAACAGTTCCACATGCAATGCAACTGATGATAATAATCAAAACAATGCTACAAATTTAGAATTTTTTTTTAATTTAAAAAGATGCATGATCTCAAATTATTCACATAAATAGTAGGAATCCTACAAAATTTGAAATGTGAAAGGAACGTCTTCTTACCAAAACCGTTGATGCATCTTCCAGTTGAACATGATATAGTCCAGTCATAGTTACAGAATAATCCATGATCCGTTGGATTATTTGGAGCTGTTGGAGTAACTGGAACTAAACCACAGAAACTCAATCATTAGTAGTTTTAAATTGATAAACTGCTTTATTGTACAGCGTGACACACAAAAAAAAGAGGGATGGAAGTAAACGCTTATTACTCAAAAAGTATTACACTTAGAAAAATGAAATAAAAATGAAATGATTGAAGAGTATATCTTCAGTATTTACTTAGTTATTAACGAATGCTCAAAATGACCTCCTTGCTGCTCAATTCACAAATTTATATGTTTCTCAAAATTCGCTATCATCGCACCCAGAGTATCTTGAATTCCTTGATGAAATAACTTCTTGGACACTATTCTTCATGTTTTCAAAAGTAAATGGTTTTACTCTGAAAACATTCTCCTTAATATACCCTCAGAGAATTAAGTGTCTGGCTAAAGGAAATCCATACGATGAGGGTTGATGAGAGTTTCAAAACTATTTTTTAGCCAATTTTGTGCTCGCAATGAGGAGTGAGCGATTGCTCCGTCTTGTTGAAACCAATGGTCAGGGTGAATGTCGCCAGTCAACATGATGTTTAACATTTCAGCTTGCATATCAGTCAGAATCTTGAAAAAAATATATGCCATAAACTCAGCTAGAACTAAGACGGCACCAGATGGTTACCTAATCCTTTGAAAAACTCAAATGTTCTTTCTTTATCATTTTTTGAAAGCTGTACGTTTCATTCAAAAGTAGATCTTTCTTTAAGCTCGTCGAATGCTTTCTCGATTCATACTTACTGTGGCAATAATTTCTTCTGTTCTTGCTTTCCGTTCACGACCAGAATTTCCCTTATTTTGATACAGAATACTTTCTTGGCTTCTCCAATTTCTGACCTCTCTATTCATTCTTTTAAGGTCTGTATTTTCTCTTAATTTGTTGTAAAAGCTCTTCGGACTTATAGTTCGAGATCCTGTCAAAATAAACTGTTCGACAATGAATATGCGTTGCTTGTGAGTTTTCTGCATGCTGATGAGATTTTTTCTCAAATTATATTTTAAATTCCTTGTATAAATTCAAAATGAACTTAACTATGATATCAAAAAAATCTTGAATATATACTCTATCAAGTGGTTTTATTTCATCTTTCTAAGTGTACTACTTTTTGAGTTATAAGCGTATACTTTACGCTGTATAATTATCTATATACTACTTTTACATTAATGTATTCGAACATGTTTGAGCTTGTAAGATCATTTTGGCCTTAGTAGAACTTTTGTGTACACGAATTTGTATGTTTGTTTATATAGGCGTTCATAAAAGATTTTATAGTATCAAAGAGATACGATTTCATTTATTGAACCTGAGCATTCACAGATTCTTACAAAAATATTTGATTTTGATGAGAGAAGTTAGTATTAACTCCCGATCATATTTCGAAAATGATAGAATATTCTAAAATTGAACTAACACAAACTGTACGTTTTGACTAATTTTCATCAGTTTTTTTTATTTGCTTCAAATAAAAACATCGTCGTATATAAACATTTCTATGTTCAAAATCATACAAATAATATTCACATTATCATTGGGCAGTGTTCCACTCTTTATAAGATATTTTAATATTTTAACAGATTTTCGGCTAATTTCTTTTCCCCAATTAAAACTGGCATATAATTTCGAGGCATACTTTGAACAAAAGAAACAAAAGTTTTATTCTCGAAAAGGTGAGAGACGAAGAATTATTAGTGGGCAGCTTGATTATTGATTATGACATTGTTGCAATTTAACATTTTACTCATTGGATAATACCTGCATCAATGTCCATGTAAACCATTTGGGATTGATCTTTGGTACAGACATTTGTTTTCCAATAAACATCATCTGAGATTTGGCACCTTCGCTCGTCAAACAGGAACATATGGGAACCTGTCGATATTAATCAGTGGTTAAATTACTTATTATGTTCATGCCAGTAAGGTATTCCTTTCATGAATTCATCCTCATATTTCCATCTAACATAATTAGTAGATAACTGCATACTGTGAAGTTGAACAGTCTTTGTTCACCTGAGGCAGCAGCTGCCTCTGCACAATCCTCAAAAGTCTGAGCCGTGGAATTGTCTCTCCAGGAGGAGGATTTAGCCACTACCTCTTCCCTACTAGCGATGTATTTAACAAATTTCACGTCTGTACCAGCAGGTTCAATGGAATAAATGGTACAAGTCACTTGATCTTCCGTATCAGACGGTACCTCTCCTTCATCAAGTATGGTAACCTGTAAAGCGAAGAAACGTAACTGCTAAAAAATTAGCGGTATTGGAAATTGTTCACAAATTTAGTATATACGGATTATGATAAGGTTTCAAATTCTTCATAATACTCTGCTAACATATTTTATTATTAATACGTTGTAAACGAGTTCATTTTGAATTGAGAAAGGTAACTTTTGAATGCAATTTGAAATTTCATGTAACTCTGATTGATGCCTCCTAACTTTTCACATAAATCTTTCATTTCACCAATATAAAATAATTTCATGATTAGGTTGTAGTCACCCAAAGATATTTGATAATCAAATCATCAGAAGAATTTATACATAATTTCATTTCTACTCACCTCAGCCTCGAAGAAACCTTTAAGAGAGAAGACATCTCTCACCTGAAACAATGGGAAATATAAGGAAAACATTCTTCTTCATAAAATTTAACGAACAAAGTATCTATCAATTATTATTTACCACATCAGAGAAGAACCAGATGACAAAGCATCTGGAAAGCTCATACAATTTATGCAATTATGTAAAATGAAAGAATTAATGAATATTGATTAAAATTGAAAATATACAACTTTATTTATAGCAATGGCTTAAAATTAGTGCTGAACAAATAAGCTCGAATAATATTTAGTTTACTATTATGAGCTGTCTGTATCAGTATCTACCTATTAAAGTCATAATTGTGTAATTATTATATGAGCTCATTGTCACTCTAAAGACTATAGCTTACTGAAATAAATATTTGAATGAAATCATATTGAAAGTATTAAATGAACAGAACAGCTGCAAACTAAATTGTTATATGTAAATTATAAAAATAAAACGTAATAATTTTTTAATTAAATTATTAGCTATCACTACTAATAAATTTTTTTCCAAAATATAGAATGATAAATAAATCAATACTAAAATTTGAAGTTATATTAGAAATACTCTTAAAGTTATAGACAAAATTAGCAATTAAATTAATAAAAAAATTGAACATAGAATTATTCACTGAGCTTACCATTAGTGCATGAAGGAAGATAAAAATACAAATTCTCATTTTTGATAGGTTAATTTAAGCAGAATGAAATATATAAGTAAATTTCTATATCTGTTGAAAAGAAAAATCAAATCAAATAACCTCATTAAATTACATGCATAACGATTATCACGATGTTCAATAATGTCTGCTACAATATTTTTAAGGATTGAATTTCATAAGTTGATATCCGTACACTGGATAGTAATGATCTTTTCTGTGTACCGTACACTGGATAGTAATGATCTTTTCTGTGTACCGTACACTACATAGTAATGATCTTTTCTGTGTACCGTACACTGGATAGTAAGGATTTTTTGTGTACTGTACACTGGATAGTAAGGATCTTTTCTGTGTACCGTACACTGGACAGTAAGGTTCTTTTCTGTGTACCGTACACTGGATAATAAGGATCTTTTCTGCGTACCGTACACTGGATAGTTAGGATCTTTTCAGTGTACCGTACACTGGACATGAAGGATATTTACTGTGTACCGTGAGAAGTGGATTAATGAATGAATAATTTTTTTGTCATGATAAATGATAATACTGACGTGAAGAGAAAATTAGTAAACTAAATTAAAGAATGAAAAATAATTAGACGAGGAAAAGAAAAAAACAAATTTAATCATATAAATTTCGAAAATAAAATTATGAGTAAAAATAAAATAAATCGAATAAATGAAAAAAAAAAATAATTAAGAAAGAAAAGTTAATCAAAGTGAAATAAATAACGTAACTAAAATGTTGAAGAAAAACTAAATAGAAGAGAATTACGTTGAGGTAATAGTGATAGAAAAGGAAATGGAAAAGAACAAAAGGAGAACATAAATTGACGAGAGAAAGGGATGAGAATATTATGAATTCACAGATTAAACTCTAGAAGAAGTACATCGAGAACGACTCTTTACATATTAAAGTTGTTGTGACTCATATACGTCCAGAACGTCTTACCAAATGTCAGGCAATTAGTTTGAATAGTTTTTGAGTTCTGCGCTTAACCAGATGATAAATAAATAAATTCCGCTTTAGATATAACCTTCCTCAATCTGCGAAGGTAAATATGAAATGAATATAGAATTATTGTGGTTCAATGGACTAGATACAAATGTTTTCAATGAACTCAGAAAAAACAATTAATAACAGCTGAGTGCTTTGACATAAATGTAATTTGGTGCCAATTTAATTTTCCGATTATTTTCTTCATGCTTTTAGAAATATTAATGAATATATACAGCTGTTCCGGTTCAATGGACTAGATACAAATGTTATCAATGAACTCAGAAAAAGTAATTAATAACAGCTGAGCGCTTTGATATAAATGTAATTTGGTGCCAAGTTATCTTTTCAATTATATTTATCATGCTATTAGAATATAAAAGAAAGAACACAGCTGTTCCGGTTCAATGGACTAAATACATTTAATGCTTTCAAGAGCTCAGATAGACCAATTAACTACTAAATAACAACTGAGTGCTTTGAGATAGATATAATGTGGTGCCAAAATATTTCAAGTATCGGTAAACAAAGAGCCTCCTTGGCAAATATTAGTAATGTGACACAGAGGTTAGGTTAGGTTTGGTTAGTTTAGTTTACTAGAAGTAATATAAAAATAATAACAAAATAATAAGGTCAATTGTCTGACATTTGATAGGCAGACATTTGGTTATAGACAGATATTTGGTAGACAGACATTTGGTAGACAGACATTTGGTAGACAGACATTTGGTTATAGACAGATATTTGGTAGACAGACATTTGGTAGAGAAACATTTCGTAAACAGAATTTTGGTCAAACGGCATGGGCGTATCTAGGATTTCGTCGAGGAGGAGGGGTGGAGGCAAATTGAATACTTTACATACATAGAAAATTGTTTTCTAAACTATTGACTTCATTAGGTTTTGGCTTGCAAGCTAGAAAGAATATGATGATGAAAGATTTTCCAAACACCGTTTAGTTAGCGATTTGTTATTTGCAAATAGAATGAGGGTGAAAAAAAAGTTATTGATAAAATTTGAATGAACAACAGAGTCACTAAATTCTTCATGTCTAAATATTTAGAAATTTAGAAGAAAGCATGCTTATATCACAAAGTAGGGGAGGATGGTCATCAATGGGACAAAAAACACAGAAAGATTGATTTTTCATTTACTATGGGCAAAGTATGAAAAATAAAAAATCCATGTGTAATATAGATATTCCTTTATAAAATGAAACTATTTCGAATGCTATCACACATTCTATTGACTAGAAAAAAAATTAAATAAAAAACAAAAAAAATTGTCCCATTGTATAACAGCACTGGTGAACAATGGAGCATATCCTGGTGAACGATGGGACAGTTTATTAAACTTGTATATTGTTGAGGTTATGGTCAAATTTCAAGTTCAGATTATCTCTTTATGTTGTCCCACACTTAGTTAATTCATATAAAATCAGTTTAATGTCCTCTAGCTTCACCGAAGCCATGTCAGGAACATTTGGAAAATTAAGCTCATTGCACTTGAATCTTCGCCTAACATCAATATTTCGTATTTACCTTTTTCATGCTGTTGGAGAACAGAATACGTTTAGAAGTCGCATCAAATTTTGCAAGTGCATAAATCTTCATTTCCAACGTTTTCGGTAGAGATTTAAGTTCTTCAGACGAATGGATCAGTTAAATTAAGAGTTCTATACCAGACCAAGAACAATAGTTCACAGGCCATCAACGGCGGATACTTTAAGAAGTGATTTCGAAGGCCTTATCCTTAGTGGCACCAGCAAAAAGCTCTTCTTTCTCTGGTGTATCCGTTGCAATCATGCTGCGTCTTTTTCTTTTATTAGTGAAATTTGTTTTCTATGCAGTGCTTTGTGATTACCTCAGATTGCTAAAGCCCTTGAACATGGTCGAAAGTACAGCTTCAGCTGGAAGTTCTGTTTCTACAAGAAGCCCTGAAGCTACAGTTCACGTTATTGTATCAAAAATAGATATTTATTGATATATATATAGTAACTAGACAGTTTGGTTGACAATAGGGCACTGTCTCATTGTGAACCAAATTTTCTGTCCCAATGATCACTATGACACCATTTTGAAAACATATGGGTATAGCAACTCAACTACGAAAGTATAAAGGCAATCCTTTCATATGATCATATTTTACATATTACTTAATATTATGTAAAAATGCCGTATGCATTATATGTTAAATTAACTGATTTATAACAATTGAAACAGAGTACGAAAAATTTAGTTTTCTCACCTCTAAAACATGTTTTCGCTTTTACACAGGGCTGAATGCACCCCAACCGCTGAATGCAATGCGAGTGAATGCACTGAAGTATGCCTAGTTTACCACTAAGATTTTGTTAAAAATTTCCCTCAAATAAAAAAGTTATTCAGCATGTCCCATTGTTCCCAGTGTCCCATTGATGACCATCCTCCCCTAGCTCACTGTGTGCTGGTCAGAGATAGACTGATGCTATAGTGATCGGTTAAATGCTGATGCTACCTAATACGAGTATATACCATTATGCACATTGCACAAGTGTGGATGTGTACGCATAACGAGTTTAATTGGGAAAATAACGTACTTAGTCGCATCCACTTAAACATGTAAAGAGTGGTTATCGATCATGTGTCATAAACTTAATTTCCATGTACTTATTCCAGAGTTAAATCTCTGTATTCAGAATATTCTCTTCCACCTCACTCGTCAATTCCTGTTCTATTTTTCGTTTTTTTGTATTTCTTTTTCAATATCTCTATTACCTCAACTATTCGTGCTAGCAGCCTACTCCTTTATTTGGGTGACAGCTTCTTACAAATATCTGGACATATTTTGATAATGGATCAGAATTTCCCAATGAGTTATATAGTATACCTAATAAATAGTACTAGTATATCATGACTAAGTAAATCATTTTGAAATATGCAACCTATTTAATAGAAGATAGATTAATATACCTAAATAAACATTGTTCTAAAACTTTATAGGTTTATTTATTGTGTAATACTTACAAAAAAAATCCTCCGTCTCCCATTTCGTGCTTTCGGTTTAGACCAGTGGTTCTTAAAGGTCCCCTCCACTATATTTTTTTCTATTTATCTATTCCTTAGAACTAAGGTTACTGATTATAGAAATGCAAACCATTTCAAATTTGGTTCTATAGTTTTATTATAATATGTAATTTAAGATTTTTTCCGTTCTTTCTACTACTGCTCTGAATTTCAAGCAAAAGAGGCCCACATATTCGATAGGCTAAATAGATCTGACAAATTCAAAGCAATAACAAAGCTGATTCCACGATAAATAATCCAAGTATCAAAATTAAGTATTTCTTACTAATAGTTTTCGTATATCATAACATTTTCCGATCTAGAGAACTATTAAATTTTAAAACACTGTATTTGAATAGATATGTATATATACGAACGAACATACCTACTCAAGTATGCGTGCTTTTTCTTTTAATGAATCACAGAATGAAAAAAAGCGAAATGTGAATATTTCTTATATAATTAATTGAGAACAGAATTCTTCATCGATTCAAATTCTGCTTACTGTGATATGTTATATAACTTTAGCTCTACATATTTAAAGCAATTCCCGAATTTTTTTAATTCAGAGTGAAGAGGGGTTTAAAGTATTTCTCCCGCACACCCCTTGCTCTTCTCAGGCACCATCTGAGCATTGCATTGCATTCAAATAGATTGAAAAGCTACAATTATGATATATTTGGTAACTATGAATGAAATATTGAGGATGTAATGTTTTTTTTTTTACATTGTGCATGATATTAACAGCAAAAACTTATCTTATAAGTAACATATAAAACAGCTATCCCTGGCACCTCCTATAAACAATTCAGGCCCCAAAGGAGTGCCGCGCACCCCAATTTAAGAGCCACTGGTTTAGACAATGCCTTGAGTCTTAACTTAACATAACCTATTCTCATAATTTCTGATCTGTTTGAATAATAAAACCACCAAAAACTCATTTTTAAAAATTGGTTCTATTATATATTACTCAGTATTATGCGGTACATTTTCCATGGTGGAATTTTCCATCGGTAGAACTTTCCATGGAGGAATTTTAATATCCTTCCTAACTACTACAAGCTACACTCAAAAGGTCCTTCCTAGCCACAACAAGGTACACTGATAAGATTCTTCCTAGCCACTGCACGGTACACTGAAAAGATTCTTCCTAGCCACTACTCGGTACACTGAAAATATTCTTCCTAGCCACTGAACGGTACACTGAAAAGATTCTTCCTCATCTACAAGTTACACTGAAAATATTCTTCCTAACATCTAGAAGGTACACTGAAAAGATTCTTCCTAACTTCCACACGGTACACTGAAAAATCCTTCCTAGCCACTACACTGTACACTGAAAAGATTCTTCCTAACCTCTACATAGTACACTGAAAAGATTCTTCCTAACCTCTACAAGGTGCACTGGAAAGATTCTTCCTAGCTACTACACGGCACACTGAAAAGATTCTTCCTAGCCACTACACTGTACACTGAAAAGATTCTTCCTAACCTCTACATAGTACACTGAAAAGATTCTTCCAAACCTCTACACAGCACACTGAAAATATTCTTCCTAGGCACTACACAGCACACTGAAAAGATTCTTCCTAGCCACTACACGGTACATTGAAAAGATTCTTCCTAGCCACTACACAGTACACTGAAAAGATTCTTTATAGCCCATAAACGGCACACTGAAAAGATTCTTCCTATAGCCACTACACGGCACACTGAAAAGATCCTTCCTTGTCACTACACGGTACACTGAAAAGATCTTTCCTAGCCACTACACTACACTGTACACTGAAAATATTCTTCTCACGGTGCACGAAAGCGTTTTCGGCGAAAGGGTAATTAGTTCGCATTGAATGATGTTAAATATATTAATAAAAGTGAATAAGACTATTCATATCGACTGTTGGTTTTTGAACCGCGGGTTTTTTTTAACTTGTTTTTTTTTTTGTCCGGGGGGGTTTATTGCACGGGGTTTTTAGATTGCCTTTTTTTCACGTTTTTTTTTGTCCTGTCACCCTACATGGTGCACTAAAAAGATTCTTCCTAGTCACGACACAGTACACAGAGAGAATTAACTAGTCAAATTTCTCGACAATTCCTATTTAATTTCATACAGACGAACAGTTGCAAATTGATTTAAAAAAGTTGTGATTGTTAATTCAAACAACATTTTCTATGTATTCCAAATAACAATTGCTGATGAATACAATAGTAAATGTTGATCGAAATTAGTTAAAACATTGTTGGTCAATATAATCAACATTGTTGGTTAATATAATCAACATTGTTGGTTAATATAATCAACATTGTTGGTCAATACAATCAACATTGTTGGTTAATACAATCAACATTGTTGGTCAATACAATCAACATTATTTGTCAATTATAACAACAAATAATTGGGTTGTTAGATTGGAGTATAAGTACTATGCAACCCCCGGAAATCAAAATAAGCGTAGAGATTGATTAGCTATGTTAAAAAATAGGCAATATGTCCCACGTATAGGCAAATTAGTGCCGCCATTATCGATTTTTTTTTTGCAACATCTCCCTCCATTATGATAGTACGAATAGTTGATGTAAAGATTCAATGGACTAGATACAAATGCTTTTAATGAGTTCAGAAAAACCAATTAACTTCTAAATAACAGCTGAGTGTTTTGAGATAAATGTAATTTGGGGCCAATTTAATTTTTCGATTATTTTCATCATGCTATTATAAATATAAATGAATATACACAGCTGTTCTGTTTCAATGGAATAGATACAAATGCTTTTAATGAGTTCAGAAAAACCAATTAACTTCTAAATATCAGCTGAGTGCTTTGAGTTAAATATAATTTGGGGCCTATTTAATTTTTCGATTATTTTCATCATGCTATTATATATATATATATATAAATAAATATACACAGCTGTTCTGTTTCAATGGAATAGATACAAATGTTTTTAATGAGCTCAGAAAATCTAGTTAACTACTAAATAACACCTGAGTGGTTTTAGATAAATATAATTTGGGGCCTATTTCTCCAATGGTGCAATCGTTTCTCAAACTCTTCCATAAGGTTTTGCATAATAGATCTACATGCGAAAATTTTGCCTATGAATGAATCCATGAGGTAAATGTAGCTCTTGTCGCTAATAAAATATAGTGTTTAAATCCAGCTGTCTCTGTTATGAACAAACTCTTATTTTGGAACAAAACTGTAACCTTCTAACATTATCATTGATCGCAAAGTGTTGCCGTATTACAATTTTATAAGCTAAGTTTTCAATCCGAGATGCTTCTTTAACGAGTCTGACACTTTCTGTCTTCAAACTCTCTTCTACTGGGATCTTTATAATAATTCCAGATGAAGATTCTTAAATTTATTCGTTGATTAACTCAATTTTTTCTTGCGTTCTTTTACTGGCAGTTTTTTGTTTTATCTTTTTAGATTACATATGTTCCATTTCTTTTCCATTTATCGAACATAAACTTAACTGTCTTAATGTTTATATCCTTGTTGTATTTAATGAAAAATTTCCTTTTTTACTTTAGTTGGTGAACTGGTTAGGTAATAATATTTAATAACAAAACACGCTGCTCAATAATTAATTGCATCATGATGCTTGAGTAAAATGTTTTGGCGTAATAATAATTATGAAAAACTACGTATTCGATCAGTATCCGTTATAAGATAATTTCGATATGTATTATACCAAATTAAACATGATAATGTAGTTCTTTATTTCTGTTTCACCTTTCTACATCAATTACTTTTGAGTTATATACTTTTTACTTCGAATAGTTTTTGCAGGTCATTCTGTATAACTTTAAGTGTAATTTCACACCGCCTGAAAACACAAGATGCTGTAAACATGATGAGGAGTCGTAACAATTGGTTACGACTCTCATTTAGCATTTAACAGGAACGTCAGGAGTAACAAAGTCTTAATTCTCAGATTTTATTTTGGGTCCGACCGACACCTGTAATTTAAATTATACATAGCATAAGTTCCTAATAATTTTTAAAGATATTATAACAAATAATTCACAATTTTATAAACAATTTAAACTTACCTCAAAGAGGTTTTAGAACACTAGTTTAGTTTAAATCTTAAATTTTATGTTCAATATTTAATTCGGTAGGATATGCGAAATGATCTAGAACAAAATAGAAAAAAAATAATTATCAAAAGCAGAGATTATGACAATTTAAATAATTTAATAGTATAATAGAACACGGTAATATAAAAAAGAATCTAATACTTTCAATCACAATTAATTTATAAAAAAAGTAATTTAAGAGAAGTTAGTTTTTAAAAGAAATGATTTAGTTCAAAAATAAAGTAATGAAAACAGTACACAAAATTTAACTACATTTTTAAATTCCACAATGTTTATAATAAGAGATGTACTACTAGCAAAGGCTATACACTACTGATTTAGAATTTAATATTTCTGCAGGTAATCTTACATGGTGTACACAGAAGTACGGATAACAAATTTTATGATGAAGGAAAAGAATAAATAAAATATAAAATGGAAATATGAATAATGAATTATGAGAAATAAATTAATATGAATTTTATAACGCTACAAGCATTATTTTTACCGGGGAATCTCATTTCGAGAGACCTTACTTTAACCGATTCTTGTAAACCTTTCAGTCTAGTCGTTAGATGTAGGTCTAACCCTTTAGCTCCCCGTATAGGCAAAGTAGTGCCACCATTAGCGAAAAATCAGTTTTTTGCAATATCTCCCTCAATAATGATGACAACTGACAGAATAAACCATATTATGAGGAGTAGAGATGATGAAAATAATATTCATACAAATATTGTATGTTATAATAATGATAATATTATTATTTCTAACGATTTTTCCAGTCTATCAGTTCCATTCAATCTTTCATAGGGTCAACATCTACGCCAAATCTTCAGTGAATTCCTTGTCCTTGTGTATCTCATCTGTGTTCTTTACTCTTACTTAATAACGTACTGATTTAACCCTCGACCTTCTTAAACCATCTCCATCCCATCAAATAAATCATGTCTACCTAGAACTCAAAAACAGAGGTTAAATTTACCCACTTGACCTTCAACCCACAAATGTATTATCTCTAGGTTATGGTAGATAATATTGATAGTACATTTAAACATTAAGGGGATCGTTTATGGTTTTTTGCAATTTATACCAATTTTTTTTTATTTTAGTTTCCATGAAAACAGTCTAAAGAAGACGTACAGAAATTTTCAGTTCACTTTGGCAACTGAAAGTGGGTCAGGGGTGCGAATTATGGAGGGGAGAGGGAAACTTTGTTTGTTTTTGTGTTGTTGTGTAACAGCCTCCCATTTTTTTGTAGATAGCTTCGTGGTTCCTTTTTTTAATGAAAAAATACCATCTTAAAAAATCTAAAAACTGATAAACTTAACAAACAATTCAAGACTTTTAAAGCAAATTCAATCTCAGAAAAATTCTCGTTTCAGCCCCTCCGCGAAAAGTCCTTAGAATCAATGGGAGTTGGTCCTACAGAAAAATTTATAAGGAGCTAATCTGTTAAGCTCAAAATAACTAAAATCGTTAACTGAGCATTTTTCGAATTTCGTTCTCTAACTTTTTGTATTAGAAAAACAGCAAAAAAGGTGAAATATGTGAAATTCTTATTTAAAATGAAATTACTAAATATTCAGATCGAAGTTCAAAAAAAGCTCAAGATCAATCTGAGCATATAAGCTCCTAATTTTTTTTCTGTAGGACTAACCCCATTTCTATAGACTTTTCGGAGGGGATGGGGGCAAAATGAGAAACTTACAAGAGCAGCTTCAATGATTTGGAGCATTTTACACCTTATGTCAAAATCTGAGCTCAATCGGACGTGTATTAATGGTAGCTAGCAAAACCAGTAAACGATCCCCTTAACCGTGCTGCTAGACATTGATAATGGTGACGGAAATATAACAGGAGTGGAGATGACGCATCAAATAACCTGATCCATTTACATGAGTATTCATATCAAATAATATCTTAACTTTCCAGGCATACAGTCGTGGTAGAAATAACGGTAATAACGATGGTGGTAGAATTAAACACTTCTGATACAATTGACTACCAAAGTGGAGTGAGTTAGGTTCCTTTTTTAAAATCAGCGAAATATTGCCATGTTATTCGTACGGAGAGAAAAATTAGGTGGTAGAACATCCATTACAGCTGACTATTAACTTACTATTGGAAAATTTCAAGTCGTCATTTCGATACCTAATATCTAAGCGCATTTATTGCTACAAAGTTCATTGAAATGTGTATTTAAATAAAACAATTTACGTAGAAATAACGTCAAATGAGCTTCAAATCCGTAAATTAGGTAATCGGCACAACATCTATTTACGTGAGAAATTTGAAAGATTGGTTACCAAATAACATCAAGTTCTCTCAGTTTTGGGAGTATAACTTATTATTGAAGTATTTTTATATATATTTTACCCTTTCTATCTTAGGATAGGATTCTGTACGGGGAACCTAACAATAGTTCCTTCTTTTACTGGAAAATTTGAATGTTAAATATTCTAATGAATGACTAAAAAATTTCGACGTTTCGTTTCAGCTAAAAGGTGCAACTTCACACACATCCCTGTATGTGTTAGACTGGAGACTTCGGAGACAAGATTTGTCTAATATACTGTATTTTTATATTTATTTAATTTATGGAGTTCCTAACGTTATTCCAATTAATATCTATTCCGAAAATATTATATGTGTAGTAGAAATAACACGAATGAATCATCCCAAATCACCTACTGTTTGTGACCTAGTTTTCTGCAGTATCGTCATCTGGTGAGCAGTTTCGCTGAGCAGTCCGCTTAATTGACAGGTAAAGAAAATATCACCTGCCAAAAAGAGTTATCTATAAAATGCCTCCCACTTTTCTTCAAGAGGTGCTACTTACTATACCTTTATATACAGATTAAATAAGGGATTATCTTTAAAGTGAGCTGTGGTGTCTACTATACCTTTATATACAGATTAAATAAGGGATTATCTTTAAAGTGAGCTGTGGTGTCTACTATACCTTTATATACAGATTAAATAAGGGATCATCTTTAAAGTGAGCTGTGGTGTCTGTTTTGAAGTGACGGTGTTTAACACTCAACTGAAGTCCCTTGTACCTCATCATTAGCCTCCCTGAGATGAGATATTGACGGAATATAAAATTAATTGACCTTTAATTATCAAATTAATGCTTCGTAATATTTACTTTTTGAGATAATCTTAGTGAAAGAAAAGTGAATCAAATACTGGTTTCAATTACCGTAACCTTTTGATATCGACAGGTAATAAGAAGGTTGTAAACTGTCATAGAGATCTTCACAGTAACCACAACTCAGAAATAGTTTCTATATCAGTAGAACATGTCACTGTAACCCTATATGAGAGATATAATGAATTTAAACTAATTCCTATTTATTTTCAGGTTGTATTCTTTAATATATTGTCACCAATTATTATTATGAAAACAAACAAAATATATATATGCACCGGAAGAAAATTATTTTATTCACGTAAATTTTAACGAAGCTCAAAGAATTATCCTATTATGAGTGTACTTAATGTATGTTATATATCACTCTTTTTTCAATATATTTAATATCTAAAAACTCTTCACATACATTCATTAATGTATGTGTATTTATTCTTTAAAATTTTATGTGTATTTATTCTTTAAAATGTTTTGTGTATTTATTCTTTTAAATGTTTTGTGTATTTATTCTTTTAAATGTTATGTGTATTTATTCTTTAAAATGTTATGTGTATTTATTCTTTAAAATGTTATGTGTATTTATTCTTTAAGATGTTATGTGTATTTATTCTTTTAAATGTTATGTGTATTTATTCTTTAAAATGTTATGTGTATTTATTCTTTAAAATGTTATGTGTATTTATTCTTTTAAATGTTATGTGTATTTATTCTTTTAAATGTTATGTGTATTTATTCTTTTAAATGTTATGTGTATATATCCTTTAAAATGTTATGTGTATTTGTTCTTTTAAATGTTATGTGTATTTATTCTTTTAAATGTTATGTGTATTTATTCTTTTAAATGTTATGTGTATTTATCCTTTAAAATGTTATGTGTATTTATTCGTAACAAACTACGGCAATTGAGTCCAAATTTTATTTAGTTTTATACTATTAAATAAAGTAGAATTCTCATTGACTAACACCCACCTTGTGAGGAACATTGGTGCTAAATTGTTAATGAGGTTAGTTAATTATAGTAATTGTTACAATTTGAATAATATTTTGTAATTTATCAATCCAATTACCATAACTCACTTGAAGTGTATCGCTTCTTGTTCGATCTGTGAAGTTAAGCAACGTTAGGTTTGGTTAGTATTTGAATGGTGCCCGCCTGTTAACATCAAATGCTGTTATTTAATGAGTACAGACGTTATTATAGGTATTTATGTAAGATCATTATCCTTTCTAAAGGTTCAAAATTAGATTACTACCCGTCAGTTATTACCTTTATTATGTAAACATGCATGGTTAAAGTTATATTACTTTGCGATGATAATACGTTGAGTAGTATTCCATTTTACAAAATATTTATACCAGTAAAATAGTATATCATAATATATTTTATCCTAGCGCAGTCACAAAGTTTACTATATACAATATCGTAATGGAATATAAATCAAACAATAATATAAAACCTTTAGATTTAAATGCTAAATTTAATGGTATACAGGCAAACCTCGATTTTACTTAGACCCCGCTGTTATAACAGCTTCATTTACTTTCACCTCTTCCTTTTTTTCTTCCATCCGTGATTGCAGTCACCGTTGTTTCTGGTAGGTCACCAATAGTAGCAGGTGGCCATGTTTACGGAGCGTCTTTCTTTATGATTGCTCATTGGAGTCCCTTGCATTTAATTTCATTTTGATGTCAGCGATATGGAAGACGTTCAACCCTGTACTGAAATAATTTATTACATCCAATTTCAGTGTATCCTATTCAGTGAATGAGATTTTACCGTCGAAAGAAAACATATAACAATGAGATAAATTGACGGAGTCAGTACTTAGTGTCTAAGGTATTGTTGTACTAGTAGTCAGTTGTGAATACTAGCACCACATTTGAAATGAACTGCTGTTCCTCCAACCATTTGTATTATGTGATTAAATAAAAATGTGCTTGATTATCATTCTTGTACAGTGAAATGAATTTGTTAAGATGTATTCAACATTATAAAAAGTGATAGCCCGTACAGGAATTGAACCTGTGCCTCCAGCAAGTCCAACTGGTGCTCTGCCACTGAGCTAACGGACAGTTGTAGTGAATAGGTTGTATCCTTCACTAGATTCTTATCATCAGCTTATGCGTTAAAATTTGTTTACATTATGCGAGACCTCACTGTATTTTATCAGTTATTTCAATGATAAGAGACTAGTTAGTACTTAACACATTAATCGCATCTCGAGATATGATGGCACTGCCGTACCTGTATCTTTGTTTTATTTGCATATATGTACAGCTACTTTATTTGTTTTTAATAAACTTTTTGGATATTTATAGTCATAAATATGTAGTATATTTCTACAAATTATATATTGCAATTAATATTCCTAACTTTTCCAACACCAGTCTTTTAAAGTATTCATTATATTATGTATGTTGGAGAAAAATTGTTGAAAAAAAGTGCAAAAAAGTATTTTCGCAATTTTTCAAATCTCACAATTTTTTCAAATCTCACAATTTCTCAAATCTCACAATTTCTCAAATCTCACAATTTCTCAAATCTCACAATTTCTCAAATCTCACAATTTTTCAAATCTCACAATTTTTCAAATCTCACAATTTTTTCAATTCCCGCAATTTATTGAAATTTCGAATTTTTGGAAATCCCGCATTTCTTGAAATCCCACATTTTTTGGAAATCCTGTTTTAATTTGAAATCTTGCATTTCTTGAAATCACGCATTTTATGGAAATTTTTTTGGATTTCAAAAAATGCAGGATTTCATAAAATGTGGAATTTAAAAAAATACGGGATTTTCAAAAAATGCGGGCTTTAAAAATAAGGGGAATTTCAAAAATGAGGGATTTCCAAAAATGCGAGATTTCCGAAAATGCGGGATTACAAAAAATACGGGATTTCAAGAAAATGCTTCATTTCAAAATAAATGCCGGTTTTCAAGAAAATAAGGGATTTTAAAAAAATACATGATTTCCAAAATATGCGGGATTTCAAATAATGCAAGATTTCAAAAAAATGTGGGATCACAAAAAAATGCGGAATTTCAAGAAATGTTGAATTTTTATATATTCTTTTGAAACCCCGCATT
Organism: Caprella mutica; assembly: GCA_947561585.1. Lineage (NCBI taxonomy): Eukaryota > Metazoa > Arthropoda > Malacostraca > Amphipoda > Caprellidae > Caprella > Caprella mutica. The sequence goes on from CANNZV010003078.1 coordinate 69,143, forward strand.
TTTTTGACATCCTTCATTTTTTGTACTCCAGATTTTTGTCGTTTTTTTTTCTTTTGTATCTCGAATTTTTATTTTCTGCATTTCATGTATCTCGGATTCATAGTAAACCGAATTTTTGGTAATGGTACTTTTCTGTAATCCGAACTTTTGTTAAATGTTAAGGCGTGACATTTTGGTAGTATCGGAATGATAAATATTATCTTAGATCAAATTCAATTTCACTTGGATCAAATTCAATTTCATGAAGATCAAATTCAATTTCACTTGGATCAAATATTATTTCTTTTGGATCAACTAGAACTGTAAATGGTATTTAAATTATTATTAAATTTTGAAAGTTCTGTGATGAATGTTCAAAGTATAGCGAACTAACTAAAGGTATTAAAATTCAACCATAGCGTAATTTTCACTCAGTATATGTGAGTAATTAGTTTGATAATTTGATTTATATAATTGTGTTACATTGAACAAAACAGTAATTGTAAACAATCCGAAATATTTTTGGCAGTAGGATAAGTTCCAAGTTATTGGTTGATTCTACATTTTCGGACACGGAAGAATAACATAATAATTATGATTTATATTCTATTTTAAATTGGTGTCCATGGTACTTGCAGGTACATAAATCAGAATATAAGACTAATTACTCACCTATAGGGTCATTTCAAACAAGAGGTAAAACGGATAAAAATAAAATGGGTTTTACAATAATTTCCTCAGAGACGAAAACACTGTGAAAAGCTGTGCAAAAACGCTCGTGTGACATATGGCCCATACTGAGTGAGAGTTCAGATGTGGTTGGATTATAATTAATCATTTTAATATTCGCTAAGTTGAGCTTATTAATTCCGTTTCTTTTATTATAACTCATAGAAAATGAAATGTGTGGGGTCCTGCAATTATATAATAACTCGAGTCATGTCTCACTCTTATCATTTGCAATAAGATCGGGGCTAATAAAAGCGGGGCTGCTTGTATGTACTTATACAATATCGTAAGGGATTTACTATCCCTTCTAATATAAATCAAACAATATTTTTTACTAATATAATGTTTAAAAATAATTAATTTGACCATACATTTAGTTATTAATTCAAATATTAATTTCATTAAAATTAATACCAAAAATCCATAACTGGTAATAATCTATACTAATTTAGAATCCTGAATTCATCATTGGGATAACTATGTGCTACTTATAACTGTGTCTCTAGTTTCTAACAGTGTCATGATTGGGGTTCGAAGTTGTTAAGTTTGATTATTTTAGTCTTCGTTAGAGTATAGCAGCTCTCCATCACCAGACGGGGAATAAAAATATAAATCTTAATATCTGCTCTAATTTCGATAACCTAAATATTTGGGATATAAATTGAGAAGAGAGAGAGAGTGCTATAGCAATAAAATCGTTATGTTTATAGATCTATGATTGTTTAAATAATTACTGATAAGTTGATAGCAATGGTTACACAGATGAAAAACTCGATATTTCTAAACAAGAAAATTAGGAAAAGTACATACCAATTATAGCCTACTTATGAAATCGTAATTAACGATTTGACGCACTCTAGATCATTTAAATAAAAAGAACGCTTATGACAATGCGATTGGTCTCATTGTTACCATATCATAAAATTGCTTTAACTTCTAAGTTTCCATAGTATCTTCTTTGTTCTTTAAAACTCCTGTTTTGGATTTTATGACAAAAAAACCTTGTGGTCAATGAATCCAAGGCTCGTGATCTCCATTTTCTATCATCCTCCTGTTTCTTCTTCCATTCGTGATGCAGTCACCGCTGTTTCTGGTAGGTCGCCAATAAGATGTGCGGAAAGTTCACCACCCACAATTCACCGTAAAACAATTTGAATAAATATATGACAGTAATTCAACAAACGTATAATAAAACAAACGTATCAGCAACTTAATACACATCAATTACGTGAAAAAATACAGACTTGTTTAAGATGTAGTTACACGTCTCATTGAATATTTATAAAGCTTTTCTAATGAAAGAGAGAATATATAAGGATAGGACTGTTAAATTAATATTACTGTATTACTTGATATATGAAATAATATCTTTTATAAAATGATTATTGTCTAAATTTTAATTTCTCTTGGGTAGTATTTGGTTATATTTAATCAATCAAAACCTATAATAAATAATCTAGTGACACAAAAATTACGAGATGTCATAAACAACTATATTCCCAGCCATTTTAATTAAGTATTACATTTTTAATGTAGCTACAAGTAAAAACATTATCGTCATAGAAATTGACAGTGTAGTGTTGCGAAGTTGATCTGTGAAACTAGCTATCTTATAATAGTTAGATATTAGTACTCACAACTCAAAAGTAGGTATTGAAAAAGGAAAGAATTGTGTGAAGTTTCGTACATTATACAGTATAATGCTAACATTATAGCATATGTATGGAACATTAAATAATGTATAGAAAGGAGTCTCATCTACACGTTAAACATTAGTTTATGGAAACTACCTGTTACACGTAATAGCACTAAATATATCCATTTTTCAAACTTTAGGAATTACAAATCTTATAGTAGTCGTTTTATTGCCACACATCTAATAAATTGATTATATGATGAATATTTTAGAATTTAGACGTAATGTACAAAGTATTTGAATACGTTCTCTATCAATTATAATAATAATAATGGTCGAACCTTTTCTTATCCCTGATTCAAAGGAATACCAACCCACATTACTTACATTGAATTTACCACGCAGTGAATTGTTTTGCGGTGAATTTACCACGCAGTGAATTGTTTTGCGGTGAATTTACCACGCAGTGAATTGTTTTGCGCTAAATTTACCATTTGAAATGAACTGCTGTTCTTCTAACTATTTAAATTATGTGATTAAATAAAAATGTGCTTGATTATCATTCTTGCACAGTGAAATGAATTTGTTAAGATGTATTCAAAAATTTAAAAGTGATAGCCCGTACAGGAATTGAACCTGTGCCTCCAGCAAGTCCAACTGGTGCTCTGCCACTGAGCTAACAGACAGTTGTACTGAAAAGGTTGTATCCTTCACTAAATTCTTATTAGCAGTTTATGGGTTAGAATTTGTTTACCGGATGCGAGACCTCACTGTATTTTATCAGCTATTTCAATGATAAGAGACTACTTAGTACTTAACAAATTAATCGCATCTCGAGATATGACGGCACTGCCGTACCTGTATCTTTGTTTTATTTGCATATATGTACAGTTATTTTATTTGTTTTTAATAAACTTTTTGGCTATTTCTAGTATGTAGTAAATTTGTACAAATTATGTATTGCAAATTTTATCCCTACTTTTACAACACTAGTCTTATAAAGTATTCAATGTATGTTGGAGAAAAATCATTTTAAAAAATGCAAAAAAGTTTTTGCGCGTACCATTAGTGTAACATGATGCGGGTAATGTGCATCATGTACAACTGTTCGTTAGCTCAGTGTTAGAGCATCTTTTTTCCGGGTATTCACAGTTATTTCAAAAAATTGCTCATAACAATAGAAAATAGCAGAGCTCTTTGACTTTCAGAGAGACTGAATTAGAGGTGGGCAAGTGTGGCACTGAGTGCTGTTTCTAGCACTGAAATGGCACCGATGCCCACCTAACTAACGGAAATGGTAGAGTTCTCTTATTAAATTGAAAGAAAATTCTAGTTCATTAAAAGAATATTATATTATTTAACGTAAACAATTTAAAATCTTGATTTATTAGAATTATAATTATATTGGAAGGGTAATTGCTTTTGCGAGCTTATATTTTTATACTTTCTTTGATTATTGTGTTTTATGATTAGATTCAAGATACAAGTTTATTCTGTTGAATTACGATCATCATTTGCCACTTTGCACAGTTAGACATATTCCTTAGGTAGTTAGAATAAACAAAAGGAAAATTAGGCACATAGCTATAGACTAAATCTCGATTCTTTACTAAAATTCATTTTACAAGACATAATTTATTTTGTATATATTTGATAAGAATGTTCACCACATGATTTCAATTCACATGTTACATTCGAGATAACACAAACGGTCTAAAAAAAGATTATGCAGAATGAGTAATAATTAAAATCATTTATAGAATGATTAATGATCAATTACTAAAAAGAAACAAACATTGTTAGGTGCAGCTCCACTTCATGAATAACTGACTTTTATAAAATCGAAAACTGTGCAATTTTATAATTCGAGCAATTTTGTTCATTCGAGCAATTGATAATTCGAGCAATTGTTCATTCGAGCAATTGTTCGTTCGAGCAATTGTTTTTCGAGCAATTGTCTTTCGAGCAATTGTTCTTTCGAGTAAATGTTCATTCGAGCAATTGTTTTCGAGCTATTGTCTTTCGAGCAATTGTTTTCGAGCAATTGTTTTCGACCAATTTACCTAGAACCATTTCTCATGCACCTTCTTATAATTGTACAGCATTCAAATGGATTGAAAACCTACAATAATTATAATATATTTGGTTACTATAATGCGAGAATTTAAAATGAAAATGAAATATTTATTTACATAATTTACAAACCTGTTTTTAAAAGAACCGAACTTATAAGTAGCATATTAAACAGCCCCACGTTAAGATCCACCGCGCTATAGTGTAACAGAACTGATCATGTCAAGAGATACTGTTTGAAAAGAAGTGATGACTTCTTTTGAAAATGAAGAAATATTTTCTTAAGCAGACCACAGGTCTGGTCGAAAATCAGAGTTCTCTGAAAGAGACTGTCGGATTTTGAATCGATTTATTTCGTTTTTGTTATTTCATACCAGATATTAGAAATTGTCATACATAGAAAAGTAAAATGAAACCTATACACTACACATGTAGCTTAATTAACTACATGTAACTATTATAACTATTAGTAGCTAAAATATTTCATATTTAAGAAAAACATTCT
>CANNZV010003079.1:0-74058 GCA_947561585.1 Caprella mutica
CCCTTGTATTCTATTTGCTTTGACGTCTGCGATATTACCTTACCTGGTAAAAGAAGACGTTGAACCCCCTTACTATATTCATTTTTATGGACGCACTTTCTTCTGTGAGCTTTCAATCCATGTTTATAATTTTATTAGATACATAAATGGCCAGAAAGTGACTGGCAATTTTCCAACTGGCAGTTTTCCACGTCGGCAGTTTTCCACGTCGGCAGTTTTCCGCATGACAGATTTCCGAAAACCATATTAACTATATACTCTATATATATGTACGTGCGCGGAAAATTTGCACTGGGAAAATTGCCACTGGGAAGATTGCTCCCGGGAACACTGCCACTGTGGGAAAATTGCCACTGGGAAGATTGCCCCGGGAAAACTGCCACTGTGGAAAAATTAATTAATTAATTGAAGCCCCTAATTTAGTAGGGCTTCAACGTCTGATTCGAAACAAAAGGCCATATCGCCGACGCCAAAAAGAAATTAAGTTCAAGGGACTGGAAGAAGCAGTCAGAAAGAAAAATGGCTCAATGAACAAGTCACCTACCACTGTATGTGACAAAGCTCATGAATACAGAAAAGCTACTCCGTGAATGCAGTCACTTACCAAAGAATGTGACGAAAAGGGACAGAAGCACCGGTGACTACACTAACGGATGAAAGAGGAAAATGAAGAACTGATAGTAAAGGAAGACTACGAGTCAACCTAATAGAGAAATCACGGGAATTACCAGTCATAATTAAAATTCAGTTTTTAAAAAACGAATTCAATACAACTATATCGTTAGACGTGCTTGTTAAATTTGCTACAAAAAACAGTTTTGTGTAACTAACCTTCACACTCCTGTTTTACAACATAGAGCTGAGAATTTTTTTCTGAATATAATAAAAAAGAATTAAAACAGTTTGATTTATTCTGAAGTTATAAGCAGTTTAATTCGAGATTTCTTTTTTGTTGTCCATACTGTATTTAAGACTAAACATTATAAAGATACTAAGTATATTTTAGTGCACTTGTGAATGATAGAAAATAACTTGACGACAAACTAGTAGAGTATAGAAACTTTAAATGGTTTAACCTCTTCAGGGAACAATTAAACACGTTAAGCTAAGAATTATTTGCGTATCAGTACACTCACACCCACCGACGAAAGAATTCACTTAGATCGTATAACTTGTCAAAATGAGATGTACACATTGTAAAAATTCTTATATATTAAATTCTGATCAACATTGCATTCAGTAGCTACCTATCACTTTTATGATTTTTGTGATTTAAAAAAAAATCACTATGAATATATACATGTACAGTGGCAATTTTCCAGGGTGGCAATCTTCCCACAGTGGCAATTTTACTCAGTGGCAATTTTTCGTGTGCCATTCTTCCCACAGTGGCAATTTTCCCAGTGGCAATTTCCCCACAGTGGCAATTTTCCCAGTGGCAATTTTCCCACAGTGGCAATTTTCCCAGTGGCAATTTTCCCACAGTGGCAGTTTTCTCAGTGGCAATCTTCCCAGTGGCAATTTTCCTAGCATCATATATGTTAATACAATCTATATTTATGTAAACGTCTGTAAAAAGACTCTGAATGGTTAAACCAAACGGTATGATCCCGTTCATAATAAAGATATTGATAATATGTGTTCTTTCTTTTACATCATCTGAGCTTTTCTAATTTTTCCATTACAATCTCAGGAGAGTGAGATTCGATTGAAATAATACCTATTTCTTACGAAACAGTGTCTCTGAAACCTAGGTACGAAATATTACCTAAATAACTGTTTTAAAGACAATAGGGAGTCTTAAAAGGATGAAAAGAGTTCTCGACTGGTTTCGTTTCTTATCGCCAATTCTGTAATAAACTAAAATGAAAAAGACATCTCCATTGCTTTCTCTCTTTAGAAAATATTTCTGTATCTTCTTGTAAGATTTCTATTTCCAAGCACAAAGGTTCAAGACAGAGATACTCTCCACCAGCTGCAATGTGGATTGTTCAAAGTTTACAGTCAAGTTTTTTATCAAGTAGCACTGAGAGTCCAATCATAACTTCAATGTTCTTTCATATATTTTAAAAACGTTTTTATTATTATAATATTACACTCAAACATATATAATTTGAAAAAATACTCTGTACTATGAGCTATTAATTAATCCATTAATATTGGTAAAGTTGTAACAATATTAGCAATGTTGTAACAATATTGACAATGTTGTAACAATATTGGCAATGTTGTAACAATATTGGCAATGTTGTAACAATATTGGCAATGTTTTAACAATATTGGCAATGTTGTAACAATATTGGCAATGTTGTAACAATATTGAAAATGTTGTAACAATATTGGCAATGTTGTAACAATATTGGCAATGTTCTAATAATATTGGCAATATTGTAACAATATTGGCAATGTTTTAACAATATTGGCAATGTTGTAACAATATTGGCAATGTTGTAACAATATTGGCAATGTTGTAACAATATTGGCAATGTTCTAAAAATATTGGCAATGTTGTAACAATATTGGCAATGTTGTAACAATATTGGCAATGTTGTAACAATATTGGCAATGTTGTAACAATATCGGCAATGTTTTAACAATATTGGCAATGTTGTAACAATATTGGAAATGTTGTAACAATATTGGCAATGTTGTAACAATATTGAAAATGTTGTAACAATATTGGCAATGTTGTAACAATATTGGCAATGTTGTAACAATATCGGCAATGTTTTAACAATATTGGCAATGTTGTAACAATATTGGAAATGTTGTAACAATATTGGAAATGTTGTAACAATATTGGCAATGTTGTAACAATATTGGCAATATGGTAACTATATCGCAATGTTGTAACCATTTAATATAGTATTAGCTTAATTAATCAACCAATAAAATTGTGGCTTTGATGATTTCACTATGAAAGTATTAAGAATTGAAAGTAAGTGAAATATTAGTAGTAATTTCCAGAGACTTATTTACATTTATTGGAATAAAAATATAAGGCCGCCATCTCGTAGTGACAAAAATTATTATCAAAGAAAAATATAGAATTTTATATTAATGGGTTAATTACAAAAACAAAATAGAATATTAATACACCAATAGTCGCAAAAAATTAATATATCAAAAAAACTGTTATAGTAAATTATAGAAAATAATCTATCGAAAATTTGCCATACGAAAAATAAGGTGGAAACAAAGTGTAGAAAACATATAACTAAATAATATAATTTTGTATATTCTAAATACAAGACTATAAATGAATGAAAAAAAAACGGAAAATTAACTAAATGATAAATATAACTTTTAAATTCTTTTTTTTTCTATTGGTATCCATGATTAATTCAAGGATTCCGATTGAAATAAATATTTAAAATGATAATTTATATTTTTATTTACATATGATCGAAAATCTGGAACAAGTCTATAACTCGGAACTTACCCTATTAAAATGTGAATAACTTTGAAGACTACATAGTACATACAAAATCCCATTTTCATCACTGAAGAGTTCTCATTATTTCCGAATATTTCTACTGTGACCGCAAAGAACAGAGAATTCCCAGGTGAAAAGTCACGTGGTTTTTCAGAGGAGCTCATGAATTTGAAGGACAAATTTCTCACTAATTGGAATTCTTTGAGGGAAGAATTCGGCAATTTGCAGTTTGGAAAATTAGGAAAGAACAGATAGAGATGATAATCGTAAAATTATGTTGTATTGATTGTATGATTATGATTCAATTTGATTTTTTTTATCAAAAGTTAATGTTTCTATTTATTTTACGTGATTAGTTTAAAAAACAATGTCAATTCGTTATGACCTATCTATCTGAAATTTATTTTTGAAGCACAAAATTGGTATACATGTATATATTATTTTTTTCCATAAATTGTGGAATATCATAAATAATAACAATTATTCCAATCTATACTTGCATTTGAAAAAAAAATCAAGTTCCATTTTGGACTCCTACTAGTCAGATACCTAATTAACTTTTATCGTTCACAAACATAAAAAAACATCAATATTCCATTTTCTTTGATCAAAATTAATACCAGAAATCAAATTTCGAACCAAATTTAGATTTTGATCGAAAGTTGAGATTTGATGTGAATTTCAAAATCAGTAAATTTTGGGCTTCTAGATTCGGAATGATGGATGCAATCAAATCCTCTGACAAAAAATTCGAATAGTGTTGGCGTTGCCACTCAGAATTTTAATAATTTTCCTACTTGAATTAGAGATAACAAAATTAGAGTAAGCTACGAATCATCGGTCAGTATTTCATCTTTGGTCATATAAGAAAATCAATATAAAAAAGTACTAGATAGCACTGTGTAACAATAATAATTTTTATATTGTTTTTTCTTATATGACCGAAGATGAAGTACTGACCGGTAATTCGTAACTTACCCTCGTGTGAGTAGAATCAAATCTAAGTTATAATTTTTAAATTTATAATTTAATTAAGTTTGAAATGATTATTTTTCATAAAGCTATAATAATTTTAAATATTTAACTATTTCAAGTATTTGTCAAATTCGTAAGTTCACATAAATGTTGTAATTTATATTTAATGTGAAATTAATGCAAACTATGAAAATGATGAAAAAAATCAAAGAATAATAATAATAACTTAAGACTTGATACGTTTCTTTTGAACATTAGAATACTAATTAGATGTTAATATCATCACCATCTATTTAACAAGTTACAAGTTAATATTTCCTTGCACCAGATTAACATGAAAGCTGTTCTAAATTACTAATATGATGTTAATTCTAGCGCAATGGAAGATAATTATCCGTAACAATTACCTAATTAATATTCAAAGGACCATTATTAGTAGTAATTCGAGGTAAAGGAGAATATTATTCAACAGGAAAATATTAAGGAATATATTTGAAACTGAATGATTTTGATGTTAGTTTTTTTTTTTTTTTAACGAGTGAATTTTACAAAATTAGTTGATGGTAATTATCACTGCTAGACGGATATAAACAACATCAATTATATATGTGCATATTTTATCAAAGGCTTCACTCAAACAATACTTGAATAAATCTTAAATTTCCACAAATATCCATGACTTTCTTGAAATATCAATTAAATGTCACAAATATCTATGGAATAACAAATATCCAAGAATTCAAATGAAATTATTCATGAATTCCTACAAATACACAATAAATCCAACATCAAACCTTCGATTCCCACAAAAAATCTTGAATTCCCACAAGAAATATCCCTGAACTCCCTGAAATATCCATAAATTCCCACAAATATCCATGAATATTATTCATCACCCAAATCTTTCAGCTATTTCTCAGAGAGAGAAACAATTCTCTTTTTTAAGTCCTTCCGTGATTTTCTTGTCAATATTTACATGAAAATAATCAGCTTTTCTTTTCTTCCCTGAACCAGAAGAGTTACCCTAGATTATACACACACATTACCCATCCTACTGAGAGATTGTAGGAGTCCTTCGGCTAACTTTTCCTTAATTATAAAAAAGGAATAAACCGTCCTATTACCATTAACCCTGAAATGATTCGTGTACCTTCAGCATATGTACATTCGATGAGAAAATAGGGTAAATCAACTATCTAACACTTCGGGAATTTACCTGAGTCATACATCGGGTGAAAGCTCTTAATTAGACCCTGAACGCATCATTATTTCCATTTACTAAAATTGTAATTTTCTGCTATTCAATGATCGATTACGAATATTTTTGAGGAGTCAAATAGAAATTTTATAATCAGTTTTATTAATTTCAGAAGTCTGTGGACAGAATTGGTATCGATAACCTTATTTCGTATGCAAACTGTTAAAATTTAAAGAAAAATTGACCTATATACAGTATACAGTGAACCTATCAAGTGTTCGTTTGTTGTTTTCAAATTGAGCGTTAAATGAAGCTATTGCAGTTTGGCATTGCTTCTATTTCCTAACTTTAACGAGGGGGGCTGAATTAACCTGTACAGTGGACAGACCACGTCAGTGCCAACCATCCGTGAAAACCCTGACTGTGTGACTATATAAAGATGCATGAGATACGTAATGCTGCATATCGAAAAATGTATCTTTAAATACAGAAACTAATACTGATGTGTAAAAATTAGTGGACGATTAAAGAAAAAACAGGCATTATCTTTTGAAATCGTACTGAAAACTAAATTTACTCAATCAATTACTGTGAATAAAAATTGTGGTAGGTTGGTAAAAAAATTTAGTACAGGATTAACACGGTTTAATGTATCGCTTCAATGTAGAAAATAGAAGAATAGAAGATTGCCCTAGAAGCAATCAGGCTTATTGGGCCTTACAGCTCATTTATATATACATTTTTTTTAATATTAAGGTATTTGATGCGAGTATTTCTCCCAGTAATCGTATCTAATGTATGGGAGCAGTTTGAAATAAATCTTTTGAAATAATGGGCCTGAAGAGAGAGATATTGCAATTGAGGATTAAGTGGAATCTCATCATAATCTTCTATACCCCCACCATAATTACTTTCTTGGTATACTTGTTCTCGAATTTCGAAGTAAGCAGAGCTGTCAGATTTCAGACGATACAATTTTCAATCTGCTCTAAAATTACCTAAAATATAAATAGATCAACACTAGAAGAACGTTTTCAGCATCTTCACTGATCTGCAAAAGATTGAAAAAAAATTGAATATTGTTTAATATCGGAATAAAAAACATCTGTAGTTGAATTCAAATCTTCTCGCCAGATGGCGTGTTTCACAATCTGTTTCACAAACTTTGGGACCATAAATAAGGTATATTTAAAGTAATGTGGATTTTAATTCAAATTTAATTAAAGCTAATTTGACAGGAAATGTATTGGAATCAAATAAAATACTTATTATATGATTCTCTTTTATAACCAAGTATGTGTAATTTGAAATAAATATTTGATTTGATTAAACCGAACAATAGTGCATTACTTTACTGTGACTGTGACTGTTGTATTGACTGCAAATATATATTGTATGAATGTTCTTCACCGTAAGAGTTCATCCCTAGTGGAATATTATTTGTATTGACTGTAAATAGATATTGTATGAATGTTCTTCACCGTAAGAGTTCATCCCCAGTGGAATATTATTTGTATTGACTGTAAATAGATATTGTATGAATGTTCTTCACCGTAAGAGTTCATCCCCAGTGGAATATTATTTGTATTGACTGTAAATAGATATTGTATGAATGTTCTTAACCGTAAGAGTTCATCCCTAGTGGAATATTATTTGTATTGACTGTAAATAGATATTGTATGAATGTTCTTAACCGTAAGAGTTCATCCCTAGTGGAATATTATTTGTATTGACTGTAAATAGATATTGTATAAATGTTCTTCACCGTAAGAGTTCATCCCTAGTGGAATATTATTTGTATTGACTGTAAATAGATATTGTATGAATGTTCTTCACCGTAAGAGTTCATCCCTAGTGGAATATTATTTGTATTGACTGTAAATAGATATTGTATGAATGTTCTTCACCGTAAGAGTTCATCCCTAGTGGAATATTATTTGTATTGACTGTAAATAGATATTGTATGAATGTTCTTCACCGTAAGAGTTCATCCCTAGTGGAAAATTATTTGTATTGACTGTAAATAGATATTGTATGAATGTTCTTCACCGTAAGAGTTCATCCCTATTGGAATATTATTTATATTGACTGTAAATAGATATTGTATGAATGTTCTTCACCGTAAGAGTTCATCCCTAGTGGAATATTATTTGTATTGACTGTAAATAGATATTGTATGAATGTTCTTCACCGTAAGAGTTCATCCCTAGTGGAATATTATTTGTATTGACTGTAAATAGATATTGTATGAATGTTCTTCACCGTAAGAGTTCATCCCTAGTGGAATATTATTTGTATTGACTGTAAATAGATATTGTATAAATGTTCTTCACCGTAAGAGTTCATCCCTAGTGGAATATTATTTGCATTGACTGTAAATAGATATTGTATGAATGTTCTTCACCATAAGAGTTCATCCCAAATGGAATATTATTTGTATTGACTGTAAATAGATATTGTATGAATGTTCTTCACCGTAAGAGTTCATCCCTAGTGGAATATTATTTGTATTGACTGTAAATAGATATTGTATGAATGTTCTTCACCGTAAGAGTTCATCCCTAGTGGAATATTATTTGTATTGACTGTAAATAGATATTGTATGAATGTTCTTCACCGTAAGAGTTCATCCCTAGTGGAATATTATTTGTATTGACTGTAAATAGATATTGTATGAATGTTCTTCACCGTAAGAGTTCATCCCTAGTGGAATATTATTTTTATTTTCTTACAGAAAAGAATAACTTAGTTTTCAATAGTTTTATTTAGTGTTAACCTGCTTTGCAACCTTCACTCTTTATTAGGATAGCTGCGTCGTTAAAATTTTCGTTTTCAGCGAAGTAGTTAATTAGTAATTAATATATAAATACTCTTCATAGTCTTGTTTAAATAGGCTGAACATTTACTATGCGGTAACACGCCGTGTAATTCTCTTCTGTATTTAATTTATTATCATTCTAAGGACGATGTAAGTTAATATCCTGGGAAATGTTGTTCGAGGATATTTTATGAACTGTATCGCTTGGATGGAAATTATTAATGGATATGAAGAAATAAGAATAGGATGTGTGTTGGGATTTATATTCCTTTTAATCCTACCTAATTAGATGTAAATCTTGTGGTAAGTTGTGGATAGGAAATGAAACACTGTTTATCTGAAAGAAAAGTTCGCTTTTAACTCTGATGATGTACTATCAGAGAAAAAATTCAGTGATTATGTATTATACGTGACAAGAGTCACTGTGATGATGTACTATCAGAGAAAAAATTCAGTGATTATGTATTATACGTGACAAGAGTCACTGTGATGATGTACTATCAGAGAAGAGTCACTGTGATGATGTACTATCAGAGAAAAGAGTCACTGTGGTGATGTACTATCAGAGAAAAGAGTCACTGTGATGATGTACTATCAGAGAAAAGAGTCACTGTGGTGATGTACTATCAGAGAAAAGAGTCACTGTGATGATGTACTATCAGAGAAAAGAGTCACTGTGGTGATGTACTACCAGAGAAAAGAGTCACTGTGATGATGTACTATCAGAGAAAAGAGTCACTGTGATGATGTACTATCAGAGAAAAGAGTCACTGTGATGATGTACTATCAGAGAAAAGAGTCACTGTGATTATGTACTATCAGAGAAAAGAGTCACTGTGATGATGTACTATCAAAGAAAAGAGTCACTGTGATGATGTACTATCAGAGAAAAGAGTTTCTGCATTTAATATTAGGTTCATTCCATAATTATCATTTGCTTTGAATAGTTTAAATCATTAAGATCCTTCTATTTCTTAGTTTCATTTCTACAATAATTCTATCATTATTTTCAAATTACATAATTTAACCGTGTAAAAGTTGACTGAACATTGATTACACTGGCGAGTTCATTGACTTTGTTCATTCAAATGGTAGTCAATTACTCACAATTTGAAATGATTATTTTAACCTCTCAGTTAGGGATGCATTTCTGACAAAAAGGTAACGGTACTGCTGGTGATGTTACCAATGTTCGTTTCTGGAAGAATATATGTGAGAAAAAGTGTATAAAATTACCAATAGCATCTAAAATCTTTTGTATATAATACACTTACAAGAACTTTAATGGAAATTAAAGAAGTATTTCTTTTTAGTGTGTTTATTTATATAACATATTTCTACTACATTATTTCATATAAACATATCTATTTCAAAAAGTGTACAGTGTTAGTTCCTTAAATAATTAATATCTTATTGAACTTAAAAATTAGCATACAAAAATAGTCCATATTGAAATGACGGTTTAGTAATTGATACAACATTATTTATTTCATGCAAATATTAACCCGAGAAATAACGTCGTATATTTCCTTTTCCTTATTTTGAATTATTTTTCCTTATTTTTAAATTTTGAAACAATATCTAAGTTTCCTTTTTCCTTCGCGTAATTTCCTTTGAAGAATATTGATAAAAATGGAGTTTCTTTTTCTCCCCTGAAACGGAAGAAATTACCCCATATTATGTGCACAAATTACCCTAAAACGAACACGCATTTTATTCCAAAGCAACAAAGTTGTTTTTTAAACTCTTTTTTGAACAATTTTGTAAACTGGAAAATGTTCTAGGGAAGAAATTTGCCCGAACTTCGATAAATCAGTGATTTTTCTTTAAATCTTTTACATGGATTTGTATACTTAAATTTTCACATATAGCATTAATAATAACAATGAGGAAATAAAAATTCATCATACATCTAAATAATTAAAATTTAAAATATATCTTAATTACATTCGCAATGTTGTGGAAGGTTTTATCTTCATCGGAATTTATTTATTTATTTATCATCTTGTTATTCGCTTAACTGAAAAATTGTTCAACCAAATTGCCTGAAATTTGGTGACACGATTGATCCATGTCCAGTGACCTGCTGCTAGTCTTTTGGGAGTGACTCGGTCAAAGGTCAAGGTCACGGACATTTATAACTCAAAAAGTAACGAACCATATTGCATGAAACTTGGTGGAACGATTGGTCAATATGCAGGAACCATTTTGGTAGCTTTTGGGAGTGATCGGGTCAAAGGTCAAAGATCAAGGTCAATGACATTTGTAACCTAAAAAGTATTAAACCAAATTGTCTGAAATTTGATGGTACATTTGGTCAATGACCAGGAACGATCTGGTAGAATTTTGGAAGCGATCCTCTCAAAGGTCAAGGTCAAGGTCATTTATAACTCAATCAGTATTGTACCATATTGCATGAAACTTGGTGGGACGATTGGTTATTATCCAGTTAGCAGTTTCCTTAATTTTGGGAGAGAACGGGTCAAAGCGAAGGCGAAGGTATGCACTTTATCAAGTGCACATAATCTAGTTATACAATAATTTGTATAAACAAACTTACATTGTAATAGTATAAAGAAACCATTAATAATTTTATTAATCGAATTTTCATTACATAATTAAAATTATAAAAGTAATCTAAACATTTTTATTTAATAAATATGAATGAAATATCTAGTAAAAATAAATAAGATCGATTAAATAAGTATAAATAAAGAAAATGTTACCGTGTATTTCAAATAATTAAACATCCACTCAATGTATTAAATATCACTCTCGGTTAAATAAAACTCCTGATTTCATTTAGTTTCAAATTAATTTGATTTGCGTTCTATGAAAGAGTCCTGCGTAATTCATTGGATTTATAATCAGAATGAAGCTTCAATAATGAATGAAGTGACTGTAAATTGAATATTGGTAGTAATATTTGCCACATTTAATTGGAAATAGTACTTCAGGTAGCAATGTTTCTTAGGCCAATATTGGTGATATTGGGACAACGTTTGCCCGAGAATATTTCTATCTAGGCAAACCCTCAATTGTCTAGCTCACTACATGTTTCATTGTTTTTTAATCAATAGTTATATCCTTTAACAGACAATGAAACAGATTCACGACGCAGATTAATTTTGCTATTTTGGATGACAAAACTCTGACTGTTGTTGGTGACACTTTTCAATCTCTTATAGATGTTGTGAATGTGGAGTTGCTATCTTTTAATTGATCATCTGCTAACAGACTGACAATAAACTCTGATTAAACAAAGGCTCATGTTTTACGAAGAGGCTTTACGATGTAAATGATGTAATTATATGTGTACTGTTTTTGGGAGTCCATTTAGATAACAAATTAAAATGCTTGCCAGATATCAGGTATATTGTAGAGAATTTGTCTAAGGTAGTTGGTAGGTTTTTGCCTTTCAAATCTTTAGGTAATCTCTATTACAGTCTTTTTTATCTCTATGTATTATAGTGTAATCGTGCATAGGGTGGAACATATTATACTCATTTGATTAGCAATGGAATGCTTCAAAAAAAAAATTGTTAGAATAATACCCAATAGTGAATATAATGCTCATACTAATTTTTTATTCTATAAAACAAAAATGCTTGAAAAACATAGGAAATGAAAATAGAACAATCACGATCCATAGCAGAATTTAACTAATTAATTTATTCATACCGAGATCTGATAATTGAATTTTCGAATTGAGACCAAATTTCAGATTGCTTCTAAATTCTATCTATGATTTATTTAGAGAATTTTATTTTATTTTCTGTAATTTGATGGCACTTTTCACGATCGAATAGAGAATTAATAGAATAACTAGTGTTTTTTCCGTTAAAAATAACGGGTCATCATTAATACCCGTCAATACCCGTTAGTAGGTTGCTTTTAATTATTTCAATTAAAATTTTCTCTGCAAGTGAGAATTAAAGAAAAAAACGGGAATTTAAAATTCAAATAAATATTTTCCGTGCGAATCATAGTTACATCATTAATATTTAGTACCGTCGTGTAAAAACAAAACCAAATAAATGAATAAACGCACTACGGGTATTATTAGGATAGACTGATTGTTAATCTCTTACAATTATATGCTTCACAGGCAGGATTATATATGAAAATTTTGTCCTAATATTGTAAAAGTATCAGGAAAACTAGTGTACCCTCGCGTTAAAAAACGGGTAACCATCAATACCAATTTATTACCCCTTTTTGATTTACTTTTAATGAATTCAAATTAAATTGTATTTTCTGTTATAGTCTAATTTATTATATAGATAAAAACATTCACATATTAAACAAGATTGTGTGCACTCGGTAGAGCGCAATAGCCAATCGTCCCACCAAGTTTCATGCAATATGGTACAATACTTTTTGAGTCATTGAGTTATAAATGACCTTGACCTTGACCTTTGACCGGATCGCTCCCAGAATTCTAACAGATGGTTCCTGGACGTATTGACCAATTGTACCATCAAATTTCAAACAATTTGGTTGAATACTTTTTGAGTTATTTAGTTACAAAGGACCTTGACCTTAATCTTTGACCTTTGACCTTTGACCCGATTGCTCCCAAAATCTAACAAAATGGTTCCTGCATATTGGCCAATCGTCCCACCAAGTTTCATGCAATATGGTTCAATACTTTTCGAGTTATAAATGACCATGACCTTGACCTTTGACCGGGTCACTCCAAAAATTCTAGCAGCCGGTCACTGGACACTCACCAATGGTTTCACCAAATTACAGGCAATTTGGTTGAACACTTTTTCAGTTAGGCGAATAACAAGATGATAAATAAATAAATAAATTCCGATGAAGATATAACCTTCCGCAAGATTGCAAAGGTAATTAAATATGGAATTT
Source organism: Caprella mutica (assembly GCA_947561585.1). Lineage (NCBI taxonomy): Eukaryota > Metazoa > Arthropoda > Malacostraca > Amphipoda > Caprellidae > Caprella > Caprella mutica. The sequence goes on from CANNZV010003079.1 coordinate 13,300, forward strand.
TAAATATCAAGTCAATACATTCCTGTCCGTATCAAAGTTACATTTACAAGGTTTAATATCCGTCGTGTAAAAGCGGACACCAAATACATAAATGAAAAATAAACACACTACGGGTATTATTAGGATAGATGTTGTTCAATGAAACATTGCTACCTGCTGAGAAATAAAAACACTAATTGTTAATGATTGATATTGACTCTCAATTAAATAATTTTTCTGTTTATATTTTATTTATTAATGGTTTATTATTAAATAATTTTTCTATCTAGGGTTTTTCTGCTTATAGTAAATAATGTCTTAAAAAACTATATTTTTTGATAAATAATTTTTTTAAATGAAAATATATTTAATATGTATCAGCGAAATGTGTGTTAGGTTACAAAATAATATATAAAGTTAATTTGACGGTATTATTATGTATTATTAATTTGTTGTATACATTCTCCACCAATGTAATTCCGGTACACGGAAAACTGCCAGGCGGAAAACTACCATGAGGAGAACTGCCAGGTGGAAAACTTCCAGGCTGAAAACTACCAGTCACTTATTGGCAATTCAATGACTTCAGTCAATATTAACATTTGAATTTATAAAAAAAACCCGTCTGCCATTCGTTGTGGAGTTAAGGGGACATTCATTTTTACAGTAACAACTTTATAGATATTGGATTACTTAATATTCACAGGAAAATAATATTTCAACAAAGCTACTTTATTAAACATACAGTTAACAAAACTTCGGTAAAGACAATGAAATTATAATTACCGTTTTTATCAAATTTACTAAGTCATTTACATTTTAAATAACTTGTTAAGTTACGTATATATATAGTGCCTTGTTTTTAATTTCCTATTGACGTCAGCAATATAGCCATTGGTTCAGAAACACACGGTAAACCCCTTGTACTGATTTGTAATTACTAGCTAATAAGATATTCTAGCAATAATATAATTTTAAATTATACAAGAAATTAGGTTCTCCATATCATTAACACCTTCATTTATACAAATTTTATTTATTTGTAAAAAAGTATTATTACTTAATATGCAATCCAATTCGATCGAGAGGAATTTTGAGAGAATTAGGTAGGTATTAAGCGGTTGCAAATTCTAAATATTTCACAAACAATCAAAGTTGTTTCATAATAAGTATAAGTGAAATTTAAACTTGAATACTTGTTTGATTCTCAAATTATAAACACAAAATGAACTAATTAGACACTAAACCCGCTATGAACTGATAATGTAAAGACGCGTTGTGTAAACACAGGAATAATTGTTTTCTGTCCCTATTACAATTATTCCTTATTTCTTCTCTTACCATTTTGTAAGAAAGGTTTTATTTTTTAATTTCTATATTAAATAGACCACCAAAGTGAAGTGATTCAGGTTCCTTCTTAGATTATCGGCGAAATATTCCTATGTTATTCGAACGGGAGAAAAGTAGGTGGTAAAACATCCCTTACAGCTGACTATTTACTAACGCTTGGAAAATTCTAAGTCGATATTTCGATACCTAATATCAAAACGCATTCATTGAAGAAAAGTTCATCGAAATGTGAATTCAAATAAAAAAGTTACGAGCAATTTAATTAGAAATAACGTCAATTATGAGAGAAATCCGTAAATTAGGTAATCTGTACAACATATTTTCACGCAAGAAATTTGTAAAATTTGTAAAATTGGAAGAGCTCCGTTAAAATCAATTGCAGCTAAACTTTTTGACGTGAGCAGTATTTCTAACGCGGCGTTGAGAATCGCAAGTGTGAAGGGGGCCTAGCTCCTTATCGATGGGCGAACGGCTTTTATTACAAATTCAAATGTTATTATTGACTAGTCATTAAAATTGCCAGTAATTTGTGACTGGCAGTCTTCCGCTTCGTCAGTTTTTCGCCTGGCAGTTTTCTGCATGGCAGTTTTCCGCCTGGCAGTTTTACGGACACCGTAATTCCATACCACTCATGTCAAATGAAAGTTATACATAATATCTAAAAAATATATATCTATTGTATTTATTGATTTTATCTGAGCAATGCAAAAAATTCGAAAAAAAATAAAGTTAATGATAAGCGAATTGCTAGAAAAGTGTTAAATTGATGTTTATGATTCAATATATGATCACAAGAATGGTACAGAAATAAGATCATAAAATAAAAAAAAATTCTAAGATTTTTTTTTTTTTTTTTTAGAAATACTCTCTTTTGGTACATTCCTAATAAAGAAAACTTTCAGTAAATCATCAAGTTTTACTCTTTTTCTTTTTTTGGCAATCAAACTGATTCTAAATGATTTCATTTCCCTTCCATCAAGTGATCAAATTGGCAGACTCTTTTTACCAGTAAATGAATATTACAGTAAAACTCTAGAGGTATGGAGTTCTGCTTTTAGAAGCACTCAAGTTATGAAGTTTTAACTACATATATCAGTATATAGTAGGATACTAATTCGCTGAGATTGAGTCAGGTATAAAGCAGGTATATGGACGTTTGAAAGGTGACAGCAGATAAACCAACTGATTCGTAGGAAGTTATATTGAGGGTTTAGACTAAATGGATTAAACGAGTAGAAAGTGCTGTATGCAATATTTTTCAAGAAAGTTCTAACTCTAGTTAATCCTTCAGGGTGGATAGGGGATATATAATTATTTTTCAATTCGTAGAACAGTTTTTCGAAAGAAAGGAAAAATTAGTGGTAGTTAATTTACTTTGGGGGAAGTCCAAATTCCAAAAGTTAGAACATCCTTGAAAAATATTGCATACAGCACTTTCTACTCGTTTAATCCTTTTAGTCTAAGCCCTGATAAGAAATTAATTAGCACTCTTCAAAATTTAAGTAAAGTTATATTGAACACTGGCTGTTAATATACTACTAGCTTGCATATAAGAAATTAGTTGCCATGAGAATATTATTGGAACAGTTTCTAAGAGCATAGATTATGAGTTTTATGAGCTTATATAAATTATGAACATACATTTTACAAAGTAGTGAAGAACCTGAGTTATGAAGAATTTTCTATGTTTAAATGATAGAAAACGATATACGTCATGAATTTCGTTCTAGTTATCCCTCAAAAATCATAGTTTTCTATGATTTTAATAATAGAAAACTGTCTAGGTGGTCTGAGTTATGAAGTAACCACGTAAATTGAAGTAGTATTATGAATAATTGTATTATTATTTTTGTACACAAACTTTAGATTAAATTCATATAATTAATAACTTGAAGATGATTATACATTGTGTTTTTTTTATTATATCTATAAAAGTCTACGGACCTTTACAAAGAAGAAATTAAACTTATTTTTTGCCAGTATTTTCAAATTATTTCATTTTTACTAATTATTCAATAAAATTTTACCCAAAATATACTGTGATTTTTATTTTTTCTAAAATATAATATCATTTAATTCACTTTTCATCCTATACGGACCAAAATCATTTTTCAATTTCAACACGATAAAATATTCTTAATGTAATAAAGATTTTATTTAGTTCAGTTAGATAATTTTCTCGAATTATTTGAAATGGGTTCGAAATTTATATTTCTTGAGCACGAATCTTCAAAGAGGAAATGGATGACTCTTTTCTCTATTTTTGACAAAGAGTTTTGTCGGAGAAAAAATCGTTGGTTTTCTTTGAAGTCAAACCCATACGTGTTAATTAATAAAAAAAATAATAGTGTATTTACTGATGTCAATTGTATGTCGTTTGACACTAAATCATTTAGCTATATATTAGTTTTTTAAATTTTTTTACAAGAAATTATTTATAGGTAGTATATATGATAAGCTTTACTTTAATTTGAAACACAATTAAAATGAAACTCTCCACACATCCCGATAGGAAAGTTGAGGGGGGGACTTTGCCGTGACAGACGGTGAACGGAAGTGAACTGTAGAAAACAGATTATAGTTAGTAATGTTAAAGCCTCAACTAAATTAATTAAGAATAGTTTAATTAATTAAGAATAGTATAAAATCAAAAAAGTGAAATCCAGTGATAAATATTTTATGATATAAGGTTTTTGATTTATACCAATTGAAAAGTATTGGTATAAAATATTCACCCCTTCAGGGAACTCAACCCTCACTCGTAGTTCCTGAAGGAATTTCCTCTTCTGTAAAGATTTTATCCTTCTTGTTTTTAATGGAAAAATATTGTCTTTTAAAACAAAAAAAAAAGAAAAAAAAATATATACCATATTAATTAATATTCAGTTCTGATAATATTATCCGAAACTAGAAATTCCAATTTCCAGTTCCACTCAAACTAAAGTATTTTCTATTGCATCATTGAAGTCAGATTGTGGAAATAACAGACAATGTTTCTCTGTTCTACGAGCCTGTATATACTTATAGTATTACTATTTTCAATGGTATATTATTCCATTAGCGAATTTATAGGTTTCTTAAGGTATAACTAATGGATTTTAGAACCCTATTACATGTTTTCTTTATAATGTTTACATAGTATAATAAAATTGTTATAAGTTGTACAGGGTAACAACAAATATGATGCTCATGAATTCATTATATAAAGTTAGGTTAGGGTTCTGGTTCGAGAATCAGAGGTAGGTCCAATAGTGACAAGATGTATACTTCACTAAGGTTCCGTCCGATATATTTATCGCACGGAACTTAATTGTCCTGCAACCTCTCATTTTACACTTTAAATGGATGGTTGTGAATAATTTTATCGAGAGAAAATTATTATAATTAAATATCCCAAGTGGTTCTAGGACTTTTGCCCGGGGGAATTTTGCCCGGCGGAATATTGCCCGGGGGAATTTTGCCAGGGTTGAATTTTGCCAGGCGGAATTTTGCCCGGCGGATTTTTGCCAGTGGATTATAGATTTCTAGGTTTAAATTGATAAATTATAAGTATAAAATGTGAGATGCAACTAATATAAATATAAAACGTTTTAATTTAACTTTAACATATTGTACTTTAACAAGTTTTATTTAACTAATATTAAATAGCCATAGAAATTAAAATTTTGAATTTACTTATAATCATTACAGAACATCTTTTAATTTAACTGTTATACATATATTCTAACATTCTTTTAACCTAACTAATAATAAATCTATATTTTCGCTAATTTATAAAGCAAACTATTTGATCGTTACTATTTAACTGTTATTATGAATGGTATTAAACGACTTGAAAAAGTAAGATGAAGATTCAATCATTGTAATCAGTTGGTTTCTGAAGTTTGCTCTATTAAAGCTATTGTCTTATCCCTTTCACAATGGCGTGGATAAAATTAAGTTCAGGTGGAAAAGATATCATTATTTAAAAAAAATCCTATTAACACTTAATGTAAGATTGAAAACTATAAAATCGTTAATGAAATCAATGAACATATATAGTTATATCTCGTCACGAAGTACTGTACAGGTGAAGATAGTCGTACGTGAATTGCAAACAACAGTTAAGATGGACTAAATTATAGTATTCTAAAAATAGCAAACCACACTTTTGTATTATTTAAAACTAAACTACTGTCAAAATATATAACAGTCAAATTTAAACGATATGTTATTTAATTATTTTATGTAGAATCAAATTCATTTTATTTTTCAATTTCGTGGCTATGTTACATTGGTTAAGTAAAACTTGTTAAAGTACAATATGTTTAAGTTAAATTGAAACGTTTTATATATATATGTAAGTTGCATCTCATATTTTATACTTATAATTTATAATTTACCAATTTAAACCTAGAAATATATAATCCAAGGAGAAAATTCCGCCGGGCAAAAATCCGCCTGGCAAAATTCCACCCTGGCAAAAATCCGCCGGGCAATATTCCGCCAGGCAAAATTCCTTTCACCATCCCAAGTGTATATCCTCGAATGAATGTGTAGTAAAAAATAAGGTGAGAAGACTCATTGTCATGTTATTATTGTGACAAGAATTGTAATTTCCTATTATCATTGTACCAAAATGAGAAAATAAAATTCACAAAACATTGAACTTCGATAACTGTGTTCTCGTGAAGCTAAAATATGATATAATTATTTATTGCTGGTTATAACATACAATCAGAGGTGGGAATGTCTGACCTCATTTTTGGTAAATATATCCCATAATTTTCATCAAGTATTATAGTTCATTATTGATTTTTCAATTACGGTAATGAACAAACTACCGTTGGTTTATTTTTCTTTAATTTTTACCGGATGTAGTTTTTCCAATAAGCATTATTTTACACCATGTTAATTTATGACTAACAAAATGAAGTAGATAATAGTTTATTTTATCAAATGAATGTATTTGATTTGAAGCCAAATTAGCTTATAACAATATTCATTTGAAATTTCCATCCAGTAATTAGTTGAGATTATTTAATGAACGGTTAAGTGTACAATAACTTACGCTGCAAAGTAATAGTTTATCAGTAATGTTATCAGTATCTAAGGGTACACTATATCATCAATACTGAATAAATTACATATTGTTTGACACAGCTGAATTATATCCTGGAATGCATTGTTTCAATATTGTTACAACATTTCCAATATTGTTACAACATTTTAATATTGTTACAATATTTCCAATATTGTTACAATATTTCCAATATTGTTACAACATTTTAATATTGTTACAATATTTCCAATATTGTTACAACATTTCAATATTGTTACAATATTTCCAATATTGTTACAACATTACAATATTGTCACAATATTACAATATTGTTACAATATTTCCAATATTGTTAAACATTACAATATTGTTACAATATTTCCAATATTGTTACAACATTTTAATATTGTTACAATATTTCCAATATTGTTACAACATTTCAATATTGTTACAATATTCCAATATTGTTACAACATTACAATATTGTCACAATATTACAATATTGTTACAATATTTCCAATATTGTTAAACATTACAATATTGTTACAACATTTCAATATTGTTACAATATTTCCAATATTGTTACAACATTACAATATTGTCACAATATTACAATATTGTTACAATATTTCCAATATTGTTAAACATTACAATATTGTTACAATATTTCCAATATTGTTACAACATTTTAATATTGTTACAATATTTCCAATATTGTTACAACATTTCAATATTGTTACAATATTTCCAATATTGTTACAACATTACAATATTGTCACAATATTACAATATTGTTACAATATTTCCAATATTGTTAAACATTACAATATTGTTACAATATTTCCAATATTGTTACAACATTACAATATTGTTACAACATTACAATATTGTTACAATATTTCCAATATTGTTACAATATTTCCAATATTGTTACAACATTACAATATTGTTACAATATTTCCAATATTGTTACAATATTTCCAATATTGTTACAACATTACAATATTGTCACAATATTACAATATTGTAACAATATTTCCAATATTGTTAAACATTACAATATTGTTACAATATTTCCAATATTGTTACAACATTACAATATTGTTACAACATTACAATATTGTTACAATATTTCCAATATTGTTACAATATTTCCAATATTGTTACAACATTACAATATTGTTACAATATTTCCAATATTGTTACAACATTTCAATATTGTTACAACATTACAATATTGTTAAACATTACAATATTGTTACAATATTTCCAATATTGTTAAACATTACAATATTGTTACAACATTTCAATATTGTTACAACATTACAATATTGTTAAACATTACAATATTGTTACAATATTTCCAATATTGTTACAACATTACAATATTGTTACAACATTACAATATTGTTACAACATTACAATATTGTTACAATATTTCCAATATTGTTACAATATTTCCAATATTGTTACAACATTTCAATATTGTTACAATATTTCCAATATTGTTACAACATTTCCAATATTGTTACAATATTTCCAATATTGTTACAACATTACAATATTGTTACAATATTTCCAATATTGTTACAACATTTCAATATTGTTACAACATTTCCAATATTGTTACAACATTTCAATATTGTTACAACATTTCCAATATTGTTACAACATTTCCAATATTGTTACAACATTTCAATATTGTTACAACATTTCCAATATTGTTACAACATTTCAATATTGTTACAATATTTCCAATATTGTTACAACATTTCAATATTGTTACAACATTTCCAATATTGTTACAACATTTCAATATTGTTACAACATTTCCAATATTGTTACAACATTTCAATATTGTTACAACATTTCAATATTGTTGCAACATTTCAATATTGTTACAACATTTCCAATATTGTAACAACATTTCAATATTGTTACAACATTTCAATATTGTTACAACATTTCCAATATTGTAACAACATTTCAATATTGTTACAACATTTCAATATTGTTACAACATTTCAATATTGTTACAACATTTCAATATTGTTACAACATTTCAATATTGTTAAAACATTTCAATATTGTTACAACATTTCCAATATTGTAACAACATTTCAATATTGTTACAACATTTCAATATTGTTACAACATTTCAATATTGTTACAACATTTCAATATTGTTACAACATTTCAATATTGTTACAACATTTCAATATTGTTACAACATTTCAATATTGTTACTACATTGACCCGAGCATCACTGCTACCTTGGATATAATATTATCTTCTTCGTATGTTTCCTTTCAAGTGTTTCTTATCATCAGTCCAGTATTTTGAGTTGAAAGCGTGAGAAATTGGAAGCGATTTGCACTCGAGAAAAGAAAATTCTTTTGGTTATCGAGAGAGCTGTGGAAGATGAAATGAATGGCAATATAAAATACTTCTGATTATGTAACATCAGCTCAGTTAGAGCTGATGCAGTGATGTCAATATGACGTCACTGGTAGTCAGCCGAAGCTTATCTAATGTGCAACCTAGTTGCAGGTTTTCAGAGCTTTTTATTCGGCCACAAACCTCCCCTACAGCTGTCCTAACGCTCGCCCAGTTGTGAAGCCACAACCGTGATGTGACAACTGCATGACACCCTAAACAAGGAGTTATAGGAAGCAAATAACAAAATACAAACCTCACCTTTCATGTCAAAACAGAGTATTTTAAAACTACGTTTGTTACTCCCAAAAAAAGCTAACTCAAGTACGCACATGTACTCTTAACTATATAAACATAAGCAAGTAGTAATTATCTACTTTAACACATACTTTGAACACAATTAATATATGGCCTGAGACGCACGAAGTAAAGCACACTTCTTCCTCAGTGACGTGGCGCTTAGGTTCCAACAACATGAGAAAATAAAACCTATCCACAATATACCTACTGATTACAAGATGACAATACGGTCAAAATTAACGGGAAGCATACTGTTACAATGAGGTACCACTATTGCCAATGTGATCGGCACTATGTGATACTATGCCACCATATGGGATAGGCTTTTCTGGCTATCTTTCTTAGTTATTGATTATTACCATAGTACTGATTACTTAGTACTTAAACATGAATTACGCCTTGTCTAATTCTGGTTATTCTAAACTTCTATTATTCTTAGGGTCAACACCCAAAGCTCTGCTCACTATACAATTAACTATGGATCTTTTCTTTTTGATATATCTCTTTATTTCATATCAATAAGTAAGGTTAACAGCAACACAAGTACATACTTATACACAACTGTACTTCAAGCACCCTGTACTAAACAGTGTATTGCTAACAAGGTCAGCTGAGAGTAAATATATTAGATGTTAGTCGTAAGACGATCTGCGGCCAGACCCAAGTGACTTATAGGTGAGAACTGATGCAACACATTCATCACATCATTGTTGTAAAATCATTGCCAATTTTTAACAATATTAACGACGTTGTTATAATATTGTATTAATATTGACAATGCTGTGATAATATTGCAAATATTGTAGCAATATTTTAATAATATTGTAGTAATAATATAAGCAATAATGTAACAATATTGACAATACTGTTACGATTTTGTCAATGTTTAATTTATTTTAAATATTTTTTTCAAAATTTCAAATCATTTCTCTATCAAACTCAATCTTCCCTTTAAACAATCTACTAATAAAAACACCAAATTTTAATTTATTAGTTAATCCTTCAATATCAACCCAATATATCTTCATACAACAAAAAGTCTACAACTACCAATGTTCAAATATATTTCTCTTACCAGTCTAAATCATCTCCCCACATCATTCCTGAGTGCCTCCAGTCATGGTTGGTAAAACAAGTCGATTTGTAAAAAGATCAAAACAGAACTTCTCTCATGTTACCAGAGGAATATTTCTGATGGATGTTCCTATTTGGGTCTTCCTGTTTCTTGAAAGGATTCTAAATATCTTTTGTTTTCTGTTGACGTACCATTGTAATTTGGAGATATTTCAATAATGGAGAATATGACTTACAAACAGACATGGATCTGTGTGTTACCTTTAAAATAGTTTCATTCAATTAATTATAACTAATATATACTGATACTGTTTGTATAATTTTAATATTTTTCTAATAATGTAATGAATTTTCATGTGCAACTAAAATAAATATCTTGAATTGTGATGCAATACACTCAATATTAGGAAAAAAACAGATGACAATAAGAATACTTGTTTCAATTTGTATCCATTACCTATATTTATTACTCATTTTCGTCTTTGAAGTGTGAAACGAATATTTCTAATATATAAATATAAGACTCCTTTTATAACTACTCATAAATACGACATTTATATTAATTTTAAGTTGGGGACACTTTTTGTGGGTTACCCTGTATATATCGAATTAATATTTATCGTAAATTTATGGATAATTCTTTTTAATTTTCCTCCAATCTTTCTTTCTCAGCCGTTGTTTTCTTTCTTTTCTCTGAAAATATCGACTGCATTTATCTTCTATTCGGAACAAAAGGAAACCAAAGATAAATTTGTTCGAGAATTTCACTTAAACTCTAAAGACCAGCACAGCTGTTAGAATTGAAGTGTTCCAGAATCTCTATCTTATGTAGATTGATTGACAATGATTAATTTAGTTTTTCCTTGATTTTAACTCATTCATTGAAAAATCATTTATAGCTCTTATTTTATGGAGGGATGATTTTTGACGGATTTGAATGAAGTATGACGGATTTGAGGATTAATACTGGATCAGAGTCCTAATTAATTCCAATGTTCCCATGTTATTTGCTGGGCCCAATTTTCAATTTCTGTAAAAAATCCTGGGTCTGAGGAGACCTTCTTTTTCAGACTGGGTCACATGCAGCCTCCAGATATTGGGGATAACATAATTAACGTATCTTGATTACTCAATCTGTGGATACCAACGCCAGTTTACAACCATACCTGGTTAATGGTTATCCTCTATAAACAGAACCGAGAGTTGTGTATGGTGGTCAGAGACTCTAATCTAACGCATTTACAGATATAGGTAATCTATCAAAGTCCTGAGCAGTATTTACATTTATAATGCTCACATTTTATCTCGTTAATAACTAAAATAGGCTCTCGTATTGCGCATGCATTCACCACCACTTCAATCGATTTGACTTATCGTGACCTTGACTCTCAAATTTAATCCCAATAACTCTCAAAATTTAATCATTTGGTTCCCGAATATTGAATAATCGTCTCACCAAAATTCAGATAACTTTGGTTTGATACTTTTTGAGTTGTAAGAATTTATATAAATTTATTTTTTATTTCAATTAGATATATTTTTCCACTAGGTTTTAGGATTTTCGTATAAAATTATCTAAAATAATGCCGAACCTCAATATTTAATATGGAAATAATGAACTCAGTTCAAAGTAAACCAAAATTACTTATTGTTAAAACAGATCTCAAGAAAATGAATAAGTAAATAACGCTTTTATCTTTTGACGTCAGCTGTTGATCTGAATAAATTTAATCGAATACTTTAAATTAAAAAATAATTACTCATCTGAGTTGATTGTTTAAATTATTTTTGTGTATTTTTTATGAATTACACATGACGTTATATGATTGCATAGTTAGTAAATCTATCCCAAGTGATTAGATCCTCTCCTATCACAGGTGGCGTTGTGTGACGTCATTCAATCGGTTCTTGGAATAATTCTTATTCCATAATTCTCACTTTTGATTCCAGGTTCGAAAATGAACCTGGAGTTAAAAAAAACAATGGAAAATTTCAGTCTGAGAAATGGTGATATGAAGCATATGCCTTTTTATAAGTATTTTAAAATATATTCAGGTTATTTTTATATACGAAATTGAAAAATTATAGAATATAAAAAATGTATATCAATCGACACTATTTAATACTGCATATATTTGAATAGAAAAATAAAGAGAAACAAATTACGAATTAAATCATTTTTTAAATCTGATAGTTCATTTATTCATTTGTTAATATCTAGTTGATCATTAAAATACGTTTTAACATAATTTTCCTATTTCCAAATTTTGTTCGATTAATATTTGTTTAAATACGATATTATTTTTTATAGTATTTGATAATTGCCTTAACATAGGCAAATTTAACTCAAATCTCAACAGGAAAATCCTAATTATTGCTACATTCTCGTGGCTCTTTCTTTTCTATTCAATTCTACAACAGCTGAAACTCGAGGGAAAATAATTAACTAAATTGTAGTGTTTTTCTGGAGTTGATAATACACAACGAGGTTCTTTTAATTAATTAACACTGTGGCATGGCTACTACATGGATTTTATCTACGATATGTTTAGTTATTTTATTTCATTATCATTCTTTTAACTATATTCAGTAACTTAAATTGAGTATGAAAATGCTTATGAAAAGATGAAAAGTTTAAAATAAAAATGAGTTTTAGGTAAGTAATAATATCTTCTTTTAAATCATACATATAAATGGTAGACAAAGAATTTTGGTGGACTCAATTAAAAATCTTTGAAAATTAAAAAAAAATTTACTGATAATTGAGAAACATTTTTTACATTTATGTATCTTTAATGAATAAGAAATGTTCAATATGTTGCCTCTATATATTTCCATTCCTTCTGTTCCACAGTTTTTCTAACACTAACTGTGACGAATTGTTTTTTAGAGCGATTTGTGAGAAAATTTTCACTTTATGTTAGTAATTAAACATCAAATTTAATATTATTTATATTTTGATTAAATATGAAATGTAGATTATTTAATCTCTATCACAATTTGTGTTTCTTTCTCATCTTACTCTTATATAATCTTGAGTAATTTCTTATAAAAATGATGAATTTTTTCAATATATCTGATATATTTTAATCACATCCATTTATTTCATAAATGTATATTGATTGATTTACCTCATCAAATTCTTCATCACAAGCCCAAATAATTTAATTAATTTAGAGTAAATAATAAATTAAATCAAGAAACTTTCCCTTTGGCTTCCAATCAATCAAGTTCAATCAACTACCTTTTGAATTGAAATGATGGCGTGCGTAGGAGTGAAAGGTGACTCCCTGTTTGGCTTCTCTGGGAAATGGTCGAACTGTGATGAAGGTTTATTAACAATAATACTATATTAAATTAAGAGACAGACATTACTAAGTTTAAATCATAGATAAAAGTTAATAATATCAAGTAAAATGAAATCATGGAAATTAGTGTAATTGTATTTGTTGGTGGTTGTTATTTTCTTTCATTTGCTAATATGAAATATTGCATTTATTTATCTCTTTCGCTCTTTACTTATCTCTTTACTTATTATATTGCATTTATTTATCAATTTCGGTCCTGCCCGCATCTGCAGTAGCCATGTAATTATCACCAATTGTACTACGTTTGTCGTCCAAGCTATTATGTGTATGTTTGCTTATGTGTTTCTCTTCAGTAATATACATGATGAGAGCATGGAAGATGATGGAAGTTTCAGTCATGTTCCCACGCTAACTATGTAACATGACGGATATTTCCGCTCTATGCCTGCAAATAGCATACTGAACGTATTTTTCTCAAAAGTTATTATGTACAATGTGCTATTGTGACTAATAAGATGCTTTAAATGAAATAGAGTTTCAGTAACGAACGGGTTATAATACAAATGTATATAACATGAAAAATTCGTGGGACAAATGTTATGTAAATTAAAGTAGTAAAAGTTTTGAATGTTAATGTATTAAATAACATTTTTTCCATTAAATTGTGTCTGAAGTTAGTTTTCCGTATTTGAAAACCAATTACAATTGGGAAATTACTACCTACAATAAATATTTTTAATATTTCAAATATTCCTTTTATGTTTACCAATCTATAATAAATTAGTCATTTTAAAAATACAATTTCGACTATTTAAATTTCTTTAGGTAAATTCGACTTGCTGATACCCGATCGGTCAGAGGTCGATTATTATCTTTATGTACCCCATTTATATTTTGCATCCCAATTCTCAAAACTGACTAAAAAAATCTGAAATCCGATTTTGTTACAGAATTTGGAATTCGCACGTTACTATTTAACAGTTTTTATTACCTACTTTTTTTTCGTTATCAACCTGATTTTGTCATCTGGCTTCGCATTTTAATATGATATCCTCTTGATAATATCACCGAATTTCGAATCGGTACTTCGATACCCCTAGATTTTCTGTCGTGCTTTAGATTCTATTTTATACATTAGATATTGCTCTTCAAAACCACTCTCGGTACATCTTCCATGTTACTCTTCACGAGACTTAATTAGAAGTCCAGACTAACCGTGACTTGGAGCTTCTTTCCCACCTTTTAACTTAATGACGAGAAGAAACTTCTAATAAAGATGCAATTGGAATAATGAACGTACGAGAGTATAATGTGTATATCAGTGATATAAACAATATGTGCCTATCACAGTGTGTATAATTATGTTCTGCAAAATTTTCAGAATCTTAATTAAGATTCTGAAATTGCACGACAATGTCAAGATTGCGCAAGAGCAGTTTATGCAAATTAATGATAGTGATAATCTCGAGATTGTGCAAAGGTTGTATATGTTTATGAGAATTATTTATGTGTATTATCAAAGCCTCCCCACACGATCCATCTATAGGATATAAGCCGTGCAAATACTAGCCTCTTCCACCCCCAAGAAGAGTCAGTTACTTCTGGGACACACTGTATTTCCATACTATTAATTACCGTGCCACGCAAGACCACACAGGGTTAAATAATCACGATTCATTGTAAAGGTAAGCAAACCATTGATGTAAGAGGTCATTGACTCTATTTAAATGTTATCTAATGCTCTCAGTGTTACTTGGGGAAATTATAAGATACTTCTTAGATACTTTATAAGAAGCTGAATAGCAATGTTCCTATATTATAGATTATTAACAGTAATGTGCTCGAATTAGGGAAAGTTGGTATTGTTATAAAGTAGTTATGGTTGAAGACTAAATAAGGTACAATTTATATAACATTTGTGAGTGAATGGTCTAAGTACTCGATAGACCCTTTACTTAATTGACTCAAAGTATCTAAGAATAATTCACTCTATTCCTGATAGACTCTTTTAACCTATTTGTCATTTAATATTTAATATTATATATTTGAAATGATATTATTAATCTATTAAAAGTATTTACTTAAATTCTGTAATTCATGTTTGAAAAATTGGATCATTTATTATTTCTAAAATATTTTTTTAATTAAACACTTTCTTCATGCTAATGAAATTTAATTTTGTTAGCTGATTATAATAATAAACAGTATGTGCCATATATAAGAAACAACGCATTCTAGGAATAACTTCTCTAATTATTGGTTTCACATTCAAATTAACTAATTATCATTGCAATAAATTAATATACAAAATATGACTGATTTTCTCTAGAACTGATGAATCATTAATACCGATGCGAAAGGTTTGAACCTTTGCCAACTGTAACCAGACGTTATACCTAGAAGTGTTGGTGTACCAGGAAAAAATACGCATCTTACTAGAGTAGAAATCCATTATAGTGAATGAGTCAATTTGAAACCCGTATAGTGAACAAATTTGCTTCAGTTTACCTTAAAACAGTTTTAGTTTTGTAAAACTGATGGTAATTAATCGTAGACTAAAGACAATCTGTTCACTATATGGTGTATATCCTAACTTATTCATTATAGAGGAGTTCTACTGTACGGTAGAACTCCTCTATAGTGAACATCAACTAGTTCACTATAGAGAATTTACTTCACTATAAAAGATTTAAGAGATGAGTAGAAAAATACTCTTTTCATAGCAGACTACAAACTGTATTTTCTTTACTTAAAGAAATATTTTACGACGTATTGTATTTCTCAGAACTTTTAAAAATCAGTATGGTTCACTTGAAGCACAACTAATTTACTATATAGCATAGAAAATATATGATAATATAATACTAATATATATATAATATTAAGCATTAATCAAAAATATATGACGTATGAAATGAGCAAACTTGTGAAGAGAAAGTTTTTATTTGTCTGATATTTTTAATTTCTCGCATATAAGCCTACTATAATCTGATAAAAATTATTATTCGTTTTCACCATAAGTCTACGGAGATTAATAAGAATATTTAACTAACTTTTAATAAAACATTTAATTCACAATAAAATAATTTTGAGTCTATTTTACCAACTAATAACAATTTATTTATAGTTGAATATAAATATCCTCATTATAAATTAAATAGTTAGGCATATAATATTAGGTAAAAATAGGTAATATAGAGGCATAGCTACGAGTTACTTTACATTAATTTTTCAAAATAAATACATTAGGGCACCTAAATTTCCGATAAAATAATTTACGGACTAATCTAGATTATGGAAAGATATCAGATGGATGGAATATTTGATAACTTTGATAAAAAAAAATTTAAAAACTGTTTTTGTTTTAGAAGTTGTTGTAACCTTGTTTTTATAGAATACTTTCTAATTTTACAATGAAATTGACCCCAATATTATCGCCTCTGATATGGATGCCTTCATTCCAACAAAAGAAAGGGAAGCTCCTTAACATTCATTACCTATAAAATGTATTCAATTTGTTAATAACTATTAAATCGTTCAATCAATATATATTTCTAAATACCAATAATTTAATGAGCGAGTGTAATCAAATTGGTAATTATTTATTATCAGAATTTATAGTTCAATGCATTTGTTGATTATTTACAGGAAGTTCTTTCATCAAAATATTCTGCATAAACTACATGACAATCAGCCTCTCTATTCAATCAACAAAATTCAGTCGAGTCACTCGTGCGGAATTGATATGTACGGATCTGTTGTACAGTCAACAAAATACTTCATTAAAATTGTACACATCTAATTCCCCTTCTAATATCAGCTTGCAACCTAATTTAAATTCATATCACGACAAAAAATTCCAAGCCTTATTGGGAAACCAATGAAACAAATGAAAAAAGGCTATCAGTATCAGTTTCTAAAGCAAGGAAATATATTCTAACTGGTTTGTAAACTGAAAATATAGTTCCTGTTTGTTTGTTTCGGTTTACGTAGTGAAAAGAAATACAAACAATAATTGTCAAAATTCATTTAAAGTTGAGTTGTTTGACGTCATAGTTGGTAAATCTATCCCAAGTGATCAGATCTTCTCCAATCGCAGGTGGCGTTGTGTGACGTCATAGTTGGTAAATCTGGTTCTAGGCTGATTTTCCGAAAACGAATTGGCCGAAACCAAATTTGCCGAAAACTAATTTGTCGAAACGGATTTTCCAAATACGTATTTTCCGAATCCCAAATTGGCTGAAAACGGATTTGCCGAAATACGGATTTGCCGGAGGACAAATTTTCCGAAAGACGAATTTGTCGAAAATCAAATTTAATGTATTTAAAAATAACATTCTGCTGGACTTTTTACTATTACTATTGCTATATAAATTTGTATTCCGCTAATTCGGTATCATTTTGCTAAATTCATATATCTTACTGTATATATTAAATATTAATATATATATGGCATTACTAAGAAGGGGTTGATAGAAATCAATTTTTTTACCTGAAACAAATTTATTCATGCAAGTGACACTATCGTTGAAGCTAGAGGTATATTGGGAAGATATAAACATATATAATAGTTATGTTACTCATTACAAACAATTTTATATTTTAAACGCAATAAATGGAATAAATTTTAATAATGTCAACCACAAAACACCTTCTGTATGGTATTCTATTAATAACTGAGTAAAATTATATACTTTACACAGTAAACATGGAATATTCACAAAAATGAATAAACACGCTAGAAACACACAATCTAAAAAATACAACCAAACGCTCAAATGAAAGAAATGCAACATGCTCCCACAGCTGACTGACTGATTTTGACTGAATAAAGCTTTCACGTCTTTAAGATAAGAAAAGACAAAGAATCATTTATCGGTACAAAGATTAACACAATGATTAACGAAGAGATAGAATAATTAAAGGATCATTTAGTGTAACTAAGGGTTATGATTTCGTTGTTTCGTTTCTTTTCTGTAACTTTTGTGTAATTTTACATTTTGTTTTAAATAAGTCTTTCGGTAAAATTGTTTTTCAGCAAATTTGGCTTTCAGCGAATCTTCACTTTGGCGAATCCGTTTTCGACAAATTTGGGTTTCGGCAAATTCGTATTCGGAGAATTTGGTTTCGGAGAATTCGTTTTCGGAAAAACAGCCGGATACCGGTAAATCTATCCCGAGTGATCAGATCTTCTCCAATCACAGGTGGCGTTGTATGTCGTCATAGTTGGTAAATCTATCCCAATTGATCAGGTCCTCTCTAATTATAGTTGGCATTGTATGACGTCATTCAGGGATTTCTAGGAATAGCACCTGTTCATATTCAGATAATTAACTCAGATGAGGTACTTTGATTCGAGGTGCCTCGGAATATATTAGTAGGGTGCATCAAACGGGAATCTGTTATCTTATTCACAGATATGAATAGCTGTTTAATTTCATAGAGACCTGATAATAATAGATGGAATGTAACTAAATCTATAAACATAGTTGGGCTATTTGAAATTGTAGAACAAATTCAAATAATGTACAATGAATAATAATTAATTTATTATTATTCATTAACCCTAAATTCCTATTTTCACATGAAATATAGATAGTTCAATATCAATATAGTATCATTTACAGTGAATATCATTTTGGAATCTGCTTACTTCACAGGTAAAAACTGTCAAATATGTACAATTAGGTTATTCAATTTATCCAAATAGCGGATATTTCTGGCACTGTTTAATCTTTGAAAATATGACACAAACAGTCTCTTGGTTCGAGTCACTGTTCGGAAAGTCTTTACCAATTTTCAATAATATTCTTTTCGAGAGCCTCAGGAGGTGATGCTTTGTAAAAGAACAGACCAGGGGAAGATTGGTATGGGTCCGGGGGTTCTAGGACAACTCACCGCCAGACAACTCGCCGCGGACAATTCGCCGTGAGGACAACTCGCCGCTAGGACAACTCGCCGCTAGGACAACTCGCCGCCAGGTCAACTCGCCGCGTGATTTATGTTTTGCCGGATTACACATCATTATAAATATTTATTTGAACAAAGATTTATTTCTATACGCTCAAGACTGACACAAAACAGTAGTTGACAAATTTCATTAATTCAACCAATTAGTTTTTTTCTGTTATATCTGAGAGAATATTTCAGGCCGCAAAAAATATTAAAGTTATTAATTTAAATTTAGAAGTGCTTAACGTCTGTCAAAAGGAAATTAAATACAAGGGACAGTAAAAATAAGTCAGAAAGGAAAGTGACTCCTTGAACAATGGCACCAACCACCAGTCTGTGACAATGCTCATGGATGCAGAAAAGCTACTTCGTGGATGCAATCACTTACCAAGGAATGATAAGAATAGGAACACAAGCACAGGTGGCTGCACTCACATATAGAAGAGGGAAATGAAGAGGTGATAGTAAATGTAACTTATTAGCCTACCTTCCAAGCTAGAGAATCTTTTATTTGCACTGATGTACTAATATTAAATAAAAGTGATTATTACAGGTCATTAAACATAGAAGACACCCGAACTTGTTTTCTTTTCATTAGCAAATTATTTTTAGCAAAATTCTTTCAAATAGAACGTAGAAAATGATACTGTTAAATTGCAACACACACTATGTTTATATAATTATAGTTCAAAAAGCGTTATATTTCACTTTTGAAATGGAAAAGAAAAAAATTTCAAATACTGCTAAAAAAATTGATAATTAATTTAGAGCACGCAACTAATATTTAAAATATTTTATTAAAACATATATCATATGGCTAGTTATTTGGCGGCGAATTGTCCTAGCGGCGAGTTGTCCTCACGGCGAATTGTCCAGCGACGAGTTGTCCGGCGGCGAGTTGTCCGGTCACCGGGTCCGGGAGATGAGAAGATAGAAGAAATTCAATTCTTTAGCAACCATCCCAGGTAGCAATGAATCTCGGGTCAATGTTGTTCAAATGGTGTTACATTATTGCCAATGTTGTCCCAATAAAACCAATGTTGTCCCAATATTACCAATGTTGTCCCGATATTGGCCTCAGAAACATTGCTACCTGGGAATACCAACACCTCGTTTTTTCAATAGACATAACCTAAGCTGCATAATGTTTTATAAACTTACCTTGCAATCAAGAGGGTCAGTAAAATATAAACTTTGAAGTTATTCTAGGTTTCGAGTTTTCGAATAGATTGATGTAAATTCATCATTATAGACAGAAGTAAAATATTTCTATCAAACAATTAATTATAAATAAATTGTAGGACCAACTGTCTTATGATGGATACCTACTTGGTATAAAATCTCTCAATAAACTTCATATAAAGTTTTTTTTTAGTATTCCTACCCCTAAAATTACTTGTTAATAATATATAACCAGAAAATTCCGTTAAGTACGTGTATTACCTAATTTTTCAACTTTAACTGAATATTCAATATATCCTCATTCATTTGCAGGTGTAGTGTGGAGAATATATATTCTTGTGGTCTGTCCGATTCGTTGGCTTAATCTGAATCTATAATAATGCACATCTACTCAGAAAAAATCTTATATATATTTCCAAATCCGGATTATATGAGCGTAAGATCTTTGTGATTTTTGACGGAGAAGAAAATACAGAGGTGATCTCTACCCTTTCTTATAGTACTGGTTTTTATGAGAGACATATAGGCTGTGTGAGATATTCAGTGGGAAAATATCCTCGAGGTGTTATTGCTTCATTTTTATATAGTTATATCTAAATAATTTAATTATTTTTATTTGAATGGATAAAAAATATACTCTTCGCAAGATTATGGATTGATGCATTTTTTCGATATGTTGATTTAAAGTATGTTTTCAGTTATATAGTTTGCATTTCAACAAATTTGGTTGAAATCATTGTAGGAAAATAATCTAATCACTTCAGAAAGACATACTATTCATGATTTTCTTTTCTGTAACCTATTGACTAACTTCCTTTTCATGGTGTTTTTCCTTACATATTATAGGTGTACTCCTTCTCAATCATTTATATTCTTTTCATATTCTCTATGAGTCTATTTCTTCCTCACTGGGTCCACCGTTTTCAATCATCCTCCATCAAATGATACGCTATCTGTAGTTTCCACATCCAAATTTTTGCCAGTTGCATTTAATTCGCAAACAGTTTTTTTTATCAGAACTCAAAGAACGCAAGATTCTATTGGTTATTTCACAGTGATATCATGATAAACTAAGATGGTTTAACACACGGTGCCCGAATACAATATTTGTATGAAATCTGGGAAAATGAATATAATTTTACGATTAAACATCAACAGTGCAGAAAAATCACTAATCCCGAACTACTCTGCCTACAGTCTTAACTTTATTGCTTTACTAATTCCAGAGGCATTCCAGTCTCTGTGAACAGTCCATTATAATGCTATTCCCACTGGAACAAATCAATTCAGTTCCAGTTGGTGAATGAACACAACTATATCCTTGAATTGCTTGAAGTTAATGATAGTTGAAGGTGTTCTTTTTAATTCTCAGAATAGGCCTGAAAATATTCTTTTTGTTACCTAATTGAATGTTGATAATTATTACATAAATTAAACTACACCATCATTGTCCGTATAAAATGTATAGTAAAATTACCGTACTATTATTCACCACGCGTACACTATTACTAATTGATTAGGTTACTAAATAAAAACTTAAAGAAAGAAATTAACTTTGGTTTATTTATTATATTAACACTCACCACCAGAAAGTAAGTGAAAAAACATGGTAGGTAAGTGACTCCAACTTTACATCAGTTAATTAAGGGATAATTCGTATTTTTTTAGTGCTGCAGAACTTCTCGGTTGTCCGAAGTACACAAAATAACAGATCAGCGCCTCGTGAAGTTTCGCTGATTGATTGACGTTAGTAAGTTACGTATGAAGAACACCATCGAAGAACGACTGAAGAATCGGAAACTAGGGAATAGTAATTATATTAAATATTATGGACGGTTTTAAGAGATAATAAAGTGAAATAAAAGAAAAATAAAAAAACATTGATGCAATTTCAATAATATTATTACCTTTTATTTATCAATAAATTTTTATACCCTTATTTTCTAGCAACCCATATTAATTTTTTTTTTTTTTTTTTTTTGTATTTATATTAATCTCTATCTACATATTGTATTATATGTATAAATTTGTTCATTTCATCCATTTCTTTCAATCCTCCTCTTTGTCTAATTCCCACCACTTCAAATCCAAAAAGATATTCCCCAAGTGGGTATAATTTCTCCCCTTCAAATTCTCCTTAGCCACAGAATAAGCCCTCAAATGCTCCTCAACTTTTACACTTGAGAAGATGGCCAGGTATTATAACATGACAGAACCCGCCAAAGTAAATGATTTTGGATGACTAAAATAAGAGTGGAAAATAATACTAATTCTTCTTTATTTTACTGTTATATGTATTTGACAATCACTGTACTCTGAAAATATACTGCAGCGAATGTCATAAGTCAATCTGATATTTACAAATTATTGATCGATCTATCATGATGTTAAGACCTACTTTTCGAGTTCTGCAAGTCTAATTAAATGCCCGAATACTTTCACGCACGTTATCGTATATTGAAAAATACTTATTGAGATGATTTATATTTTTACATATTTAGAAAATAAAGTTTCCTTTGGAGAACCTAAAATTTGATAGAAAAAATGTGGATTTCTATAACTACTCATGAATGTAATAATGTGCATTGCGAAATACTTTTTGAATATTTTCCATTATTCATTATAATATCTTCATTCTATTCTTGATTTACAGGGAAATACATTTTATTGAAAGGAAATAATGTTATTGTCAGCGTATTTCTCTTTATTACAGGTTTAAAGTCTCATTGCATTCTTAACAACACGCTGTCAATATTTATTTATTTATGATACAATTGAGTTAGAATAGAAAAGTATGTATAATAAGTTCTCGAAATATAGAAGTAGTGGAAGAATATTATTTGATTATACAAATGGAAGATTTTATTTTCAAGATAGAGTTCCGAGGAAGATTATTATGTACCACAAAAAATTATAAAAAAAATTCTATTGTTGCAATTATTAAACAGACGTTACTTATTTATATGGATTATTATATAACATATCAAATACAAAAGTTAAGTACTAAGTAATTCAACTATTTATTTAACCTCGGTAAGGACCAAAAAAGTGGTCGATAACTGGTCGAAGAACTGTAGATTAACAATACCTGAACTTCTGCTGTGTTCAGTCGACCGGTAATTAAGTAAATACCAAACCAAACTATACCAATCTAAACTTGTGAAAACTAAGAGAATGCATTGACCTTTCCTCACGAAATTATTTGAGGGAATCTGTACCTAGAAGTGCAAGAACGTGTTGCAGAAAAGGTAAATAATTGCCCGAAAAGGTCCTATTAACAGCAGAAATTTATAAAAAGGGGCTTGAAACAGTTGTTCTGTGTACAATTTTTTTCAATAGATTAATATCCTCAAATACTTAATAGAATCATGATGATGGTCTCCCGACCCAAAGAATTGGTTGTTTCGAAAAATATCACTTCTTTTCATCTTCTGTTTCTACTTTAAATACATCACATATGGGATATTCACATATTTTATTATATCTGTACTCAATTCAGTTTATTTTTTGTCTCAGTTACGTAGAAAAGATACTCCGTCCGTTAAAAATATCATCTACATTAATATGCTATCATATTTAACCCATGTTGAATTAAAAAATACAACAATTTTCCATATATAAAACAAAATAGTATAACCTGAAAATTTTCATAAGCATATTCCATAAAATATTCTGAAAATGTTTTAAAAAGTTCGTAATCACAAGTCAATAAACAAACTGACATAATACTCAAATCGCTAATAACACTCTTTACATTAAAATCCACATCAATACCAATTACTTTTGACATTGATGTTAATAACTTTTATAAGAAATCTTTCATCTCATCATAAAATGGAGACACATTTTAGTTTTTGTCTGCATTATCGACTACCGATATTTGATATCAACACGATAATCACCGAAAAACATCGACTATCGATTTGTGAAGTTTGTCAATTCAGATTCTGTGCGATTAGAAAAGAAGAGTGTGAACTGTGCAGTAAAGAAGTGACAAGGGAATTGGAATGATTATTAATATTGCGAATAATATCAATATTCATTTTGATTGTTACATTTACATATTTATATTTGAATTAGAGATCAATTAGTATTTGCGTGATCATACCTAACAAAATGCATATTTTTGTTTAAATATATATTTACTTTTTATATGTAACAATAATAATAAAGTTTATTTGATTAATCATTCAGAGTTTTCTTAATGCACATTTCTTTAAGGGAAGAATTGATTAGATTGAAAAAAGCCATATGGTAACTTAAAAAAAGTTATTCGGGCATAAAAATACATATAGATACATTTATTTGAAAACTTCATTTAACTAAATGGCAAATAGGGTAAAGGAACCATTTAACAATATGCAAATTTTTCTAACTTAGACGCTTTCTTCACAAAAATAGAGAGCTTTCTAACTAACTTTCACTTCAACAGTACGGACAGAATTATGAATGTAACATATATGCAGTTCTGCAACGTTGTTATCGATTAAAAATTTGTTTCTCGTTTGAAAATAAAACCCAGCCAACAATTGAAGGATTGTTTCACACTGAACAGCTATTTAAAATATTGCTTTCATAAGAAATAGACAGGGATATCAAATCATTTGATCCATTTTTCTATTATCCACCTGAATTGGAAAAAAGGAATACGAGATTCGTAGGCCCTTCCATTTATAACTTGTTTTCAAATATGTAGTAACATTTCTAATTAGATGTCACTAATCAAATATTAATTAAATACACTTACAGTGATATTTTGAATGAACTGAATGTATCCAATCTTTACTGTGAGCATTGCTACGAAGAACTGAACTAGCAGTACGAAGATACTGTTAAAAAAAGGTTAAATAAAAAGTACGTTAATTGTAGAATATTATTAAAGTGATTAAAAGAGTGAACAATAAAGAGAGTATTCTCTAAAGCGCTTTGCAGACAACTGAACACTTTGTGATAGCGACATGTTATATTGTAAACATGCATGAAGTAGTTAGGACTCTAGACTATAGAACGAGAAAAGATAAATGTGATACATAATTATTAATGATTCAGATAAGTTGTTTAACACAAAAGCTATAAAACAAAATATAATTAGAATATAAATATATAACTATGTGTGACTATAAATATAACAGATACCCATAAAGAGCTCTGCCATTAACGATGGGCCAATTTTCATAGCAGAAATCAATTGACTCGAGACCTGGTAAATCTATTTGGTGGTGACTGAGACTTCGAACAAGAATGTTAGGGAAGGCGAGGAGTGAAGCTGAGGTCCAAATCACAGGCACCATGCAGACAGCTTCTCGCGTTGAGAGTGACTTCTTTGTCGGATAAACAATCACCTACAGAATTGAAAGATATAACTGATCTGAGAGATTATTTGGTGATATCGAATGGAATTTTAATAAATTTTCTTTGCATCGAGTTGAGGATGATAGTTGGATAAGCTTTGTCGAATCATAAGCAGCTATATACGACCGTTTGATTGTTACGCCCGTTAGATAAAAGATGATTGAAAAAATACATAAATCTTCAGATTTTGAATTCCACTTCCTGAATAGCGGATATCTTTAGAATTGAATTGTATCTTTCAAATCCTATCCTTTCAGTGGTAAGGTATAAAGAACCCTACTGTACAAGATATCAATGACTACAGTAGAGGATCAGTTCTATTTATATTAGACAAATCCTTCGATGTATCCTATTGCTAGTGAATACATTCAATGAAGGACAAAGTAATTGTTGTTATCAAACAGATAAGTGTCAAATCTTATCTTTTTGTGAAAATGCGTAAAAAAACTTAGGATTACATAACTGTGCAAGATTATATATTTACATCAAAAACAACAATAGATAAGTTTTTCTATTTATAGTACACAAATCCTTCGTTTAATCCTGTTTCTAGTGATTACATTCAAAGGAGGACAAAGTAACTGATATTTACAAACGGATAAGTTTGTACCGGGGGAAACATTTTGGAATCTGGATACTGTGAAACTGAATCTAAAGACTGTAACAGAAATCTCTGCAGGGAAATCAATGCTGATTATTTCTGTTGACTTGAATTATAAGAATAGAAATACATAAATGAAATAACTTTCAATGAATTAGAAAGAGTTAATCTATTCTACTTGTTTACACTAAATAATATCGTCTATTACAATTGAAAGAGGAATGTATTAATTTATATTATGGTATTGGTTCAAAATTTCTTCAATTCTAAATTCATTGAACATAAAATTTGTTACAAAATAACAAAAATCACATTTGGAACAAATTGACCTTAGTAAAAATGAATTCGTGGATATGAGGTATAATTATAAACTGCAATTTAAACTTCTTTGCCTATTTATTTGCTACAATTTGATATCATAATTCAAACTTTGATCACAAATTGGTTCACAATAAGCCTAGTTGAGCCAATTATATTTCGAATTATCAGAAAATAAATACAATCTACTTTTTCAAATCATATGCAACTTGATATGTCCGTTTGATTGCAGTTTAACTCTACTAATTATTGCAGAACAAAATAGGATTACTTATTATCTAGTATGAATTAATGATTAAAATATATTGAAATTATTTCATAGTGTGTGAGTTTCTCAATAGCCGTTGAAATTCTGTGGTTCTTGTTAAATTTTCATACTGGAATTCCTTACTTTTTTAAAAATAGACAACAATGAACTATTTCGAAAAATGAGTATTATTAAAAATCATAAATATAATATTGTGAATACTATATGCGTTAAAAATAGAGGATTTCCAGAAAGATGCCTAGAATAAAAAAACTTCCGTGAAAAGTACTCAGAAAAATGCCTACACGGAAAAGCCCCCAAGGAAAATTACCCGCAAAGAAATACAACCTGCTGGAGTAGAAGCACATAGGATATTAGTCAAAAATAAAAGTGAAACATAAATTATTCAATTTGTTACAAAAATATATGTGTCTTGTGGTGTATACCGCCATAAACCTCCCTGCCAGGTTACTATACATTGAAACTCATTTTATAATGATTAATAGAATCCTGATCGAGTAATGAACTAGCATGTGAAGTAAACTTATTTTATTAAATTTGTAATAAAATGGCTATCAGTTTCCTATGCATTTCAATATAATGAACTAGCTTCACATAGCTCATTATAGAGGAATGCAACCAATGTAACTCCTGTGTAATGAAGTCCTGTATAGTGAATGATCCCGATTTTTAGAATCCCGGTTAATGAAATACCCTACATAATGAATTTATTCAAAAATAGAATTATGTTTTTTGCCATAACAGGTCAAGTTTTCTATTGATTTTTTTTAAATCCTGTATAGCGATGTAAACTTTATAGTCAACTATTTGAAGTTCATTATAGATGAGTTCTACTGTACAATTAATTATGTAATGTGCAGTAAAACAAACTAGCGGAGCTAAAATTATTATGGTTTCATGCCAAAACATTAAAGAAATTTTATGCAGTTGTGGTTTTTTTTTTCTTGTGCGCTATAATTTACTTTTTTTTGTGGGCATGTGGGATTTTCCTTTGAAAATCTATCCGGTTACCAAATAATTATTACAAACTGAAGCAAAATTTGATTGAAAATATTCTTAAATAAATCATTTTATTGAAAATGATTATGATATGTAAGAAATAAACAGTTAAATTTTATTTATCTTTGTACTGTTCAATATAGCTTCATCATACTTGTAGTATGAATAATGAATATTACTAAAAATATAACTGAAAGTTTGGCACAGTTTGCCAAAAATTCCACATATAGCCAAAATTCCATATATATATAAAATTCCATATACTTATTACTCTGTTATTAGAGACTAGAATAATTTCAGTTTAAAGTTTTAATCAAAATAATACGTTTGAAATAAAAGTGTTTGGATAGAATAAAAATGTAAACATAACAAAAGTTGCACAACTTTTCACATAGATTTAAGTTCAAACAAATAATGAGAGTTTTTAAGGTTGGTGATTTATATTTACTATATCAGGTGAGGATAACTTCTTGAAGCTGTAATGCTTCATCATTTGTCTTCTACTCAGAAGTACTTTGTTAGACCCAAAGGGATTTGAATGGTACTGTACCAGAAGAATGTTTAGAAAAGTAAATAAATGATTATAATTGTGATTATAACAAGTGAGGTTTTTTTTATTCTTTTATCAAAAACAATTTAATCCTGATATTTATTTATCTATAATCATTACATGGTGATAGTTATAGAATGAAGTATGAATAATTATAGTTCAACTTTTCAATTTTGAAATAAACTTCATGACGGGTAAAATACTTTTTTTTCTAGAAGAATATGAAGATCAATACAAATAATATTCCACTATATAGTAATGACTATCAAAGAAAAGAACATTCATACAATATCTATTTACAGTCAATACAAATAATATTCCACTAGGGATGAACTCTTACGGTGAAGAACATTCATACAATATCTATTTACAGTCAATACAAATAATATTCCACTAGGGATGAACTCTTACGGTGAAGAACATTCATACAATATCTATTTACAGTCAATACAAATAATATTCCACTAGGGATGAACTCTTACGGTGAAGAACATTCATACAATATCTATTTACAGTCAATAAAAATAAAATTCCACTAGGGATGAACTCTTACGGTGAAGAACATTCATACAATATCTATTTACAGTCAATAAAAATAAAATTCCACTAGGGATGAACTCTTACGGTGAAGAACATTCGTACAATATCTATTTACAGTCAATACAAATAATATTCCACTAGGGATGAACTCTTACGGTGAAGAACATTCATACAATATCTATTTACAGTCAATAAAAATAAAATTCCACTAGGGATGAACTCTTACGGTGAAGAACATTCATACAATATCTATTTACAGTCAATACAAATAATATTCCACTAGGGATGAACTCTTACGGTGAAGAACATTCATACAATATCTATTTACAGTCAATACAAATAATATTCCACTAGGGATGAACTCTTACGGTGAAGAACATTCATACAATATCTATTTACAGTCAATAAAAATAAAATTCCACTAGGGATGAACTCTTACGGTGAAGAACATTCATACAATATCTATTTACAGTCAATAAAAATAAAATTCCACTAGGGATGAACTCTTACGGTGAAGAACATTCGTACAATATCTATTTACAGTCAATACAAATAATATTCCACTAGGGATGAACTCTTACGGTGAAGAACATTCATACAATATCTATTTACAGTCAATAAAAATAAAATTCCACTAGGGATGAACTCTTACGGTGAAGAACATTCATACAATATCTATTTACAGTCAATAAAAATAAAATTCCACTAGGGATGAACTCTTACGGTGAAGAACATTCGTACAATATCTATTTACAGTCTATAAATAATATTCCACTAGGGATGAACTCTTACGGTGAAGAACATTCATACAATATCTATTTACAGTCTATAAATAATATTCCACTAGGGATGAACTCTTACGGTGAAGAACATTCATACAATATCTATTTACAGTCAATAAAAATAAAATTCCACTAGGGATGAACTCTTACGGTGAAGAACATTCGTACAATATGTATTTACAGTCTATAAATAATATTCCACTAGGGATGAACTCTTACGGTGAAGAACATTCATACAATATCTATTTACAGTCTATAAATAATATTCCACTAGGGATGAACTCTTACGGTGAAGAACATTCATACAATATCTATTTACAGTCAATACAAATAATATTCCACTAGGGATGAACTCTTACGGTGAAGAACATTCATACAATATCTATTTACAGTCTATAAATAATATTCCACTAGGGATGAACTCTTACGGTGAAGAACATTCATACAATATCTATTTACAGTCAATACAAATAATATTCCACTAGGGATGAACTCTTATGGTGAAGAACATTCATACAATATCTATTTACAGTCTATAAATAATATTCCACTAGGGATGAACTCTTACGGTGAAGAACATTCATACAATATCTATTTACAGTCTATAAATAATATTCCACTAGGGATGAACTCTTACGGTGAAGAACATTCATACAATATCTATTTACAGTCAATACAAATAATATTCCACTAGGGATGAACTCTTACGGTGAAGAACATTCATACAATATCTATTTACAGTCTATGAATAATATTCCACTAGGGATGAACTCTTACGGTGAAGAACATTCATACAATATCTATTTACAGTCAATACAAATAATATTCCACTAGGGATGAACTCTTATGGTGAAGAACATTCATACAATATCTATTTACAGTCTATAAAAAATATTCCACTAGGGATGAACTCTTACGGTGAAGAACATTCATACAATATCTATTTACAGTCTATAAATAATATTCCACTAGGGATGAACTCTTACGGTGAAGAACATTCGTACACTATCTATTTACAGTCAATACAAATAATATTCCACTAGGGATGAACTCTTACGGTGAAGAACATTCAAGCAATATCTACTTACAGTCAATACAAATAATATTCCACTAGGGATGAACTCTTACGGTGAAGAACATTCATACAATATCTATTTACAGTCAATACAAATAATATTCCACTAGGGATGAACTCTTACGGTGAAGAACATTCATACAATATCTATTTACAGTCAATACAAATAATATTCCACTAGGGATGAACTCTTACGGTGAAGAACATTCATACAATATCTATTTACAGTCAATACAAATAATATTCGACTAGGGATGAACTCTTACGGTGAAGAATATTCATACAATATCTATTTACAGTCAATACAAATAATATTCCACTAGTGATGAACTCTTACGGTGAAGAACATTCATACAATATCTATTTACAGTCAATACAAATAATATTCCACTAGGGATGAACTCTTACGGTGAAGAACATTCATACAATATCTATTTACAGTCAATACAAATAATATTCCACTTGGGATGAACTCTTACGGTGAAGAACATTCATACAATATCTATTTACAGTCACTACAAATAATATTCCACTAGGGATGAACTCTTACGGTAAAGAACATTCATACAATATCTATTTACAGTCAATACAAATAATATTCCACTAGGGATGAACTCTTACGGTGAAGAACATTCATACAATATCTATTTACAGTCAATACAAATAATATTCCACTAGGGATGAACTCTTACGGTGAAGAACATTCATACAATATCTATTTACAGTCAATACATATAATATTCCACTAGGGATGAACTCTTACGGTGAAGAACATTCATACAATATCTATTTACAGTCAATACAAATAATATTCCACTAGGGATGAACTCTTATGGTGAAGAACATTCATACAATGTCTATCTACAGTCAATACAAATAATATTCCACTAGGGATGAACTCTTATGGTGAAGAACATTCATACAATATCTATTTACAGTCAATACAAATAATATTCCACTAGGGATGAACTCTTACGGTGAAGAACATTCGTACACTATCTATTTACAGTCAATACAAATAATATTCCACTAGGGATGAACTCTTACGGTGAAGAACATTCATACAATATCTATTTACAGTCAATACAAATAATATTCCACTAGGGATGAACTCTTACGGTGAAGAACATTCATACAATATCTATTTACAGTCAATACAAATAATATTCCACTAGGGATGAACTCTTACGGTGAAGAACATTCATACAATATCTATTTACAGTCAATACAAATAATATTCCACTAGGGATGAACTCTTACGGTGAAGAACATTCATACAATATCTATTTACAGTCAATACAAATAATATTCCACTAGGGATGAACTCTTACGGTGAAGAACATTCATACAATATCTATTTACAGTCAATACAAATAATATTCCACTATGGATGAACTCTTACGGTGAAGAACATTCATACAATATCTATTTACAGTCAATACAAATAATATTCCACTAGGGATGAACTCTTACGGTGAAGAACATTCATACAATATCTATTTACAGTCAATACAAATAATATTCCACTAGGGATGAACTCTTACGATGAAGAACATTCATACAATATCTATTTACAGTCAATACAAATAATATTCCACTAGGGATGAACTCTTATGGTGAAGAACATTCATACAATATCTATTTACAGTCAATACAAATAATATTCCACTAGGGATGAACTCTTACGGTGAAGAACATTCATACAATATCTATTTACAGTCAATACAAATAATATTCCACTAGGGATGAACTCTTACGGTGAAGAACATTCATACAATATCTATTTACAGTCAATACAAATAATATTCGACTAGGGATGAACTCTTACGGTGAAGAATATTCATACAATATCTATTTACAGTCAATACAAATAATATTCCACTAGTGTTGAACTCTTACGGTGAAGAACATTCATACAATATCTATTTACAGTCAATACAAATAATATTCCACTAGGGATGAACTCTTACGGTGAAGAACATTCATACAATATCTATTTACAGTCAATACAAATAATATTCCACTAGGGATGAACTCTTACGGTGAAGAACATTCATACAATATCTATTTACAGTCACTACAAATAATATTCCACTAGGGATGAACTCTTACGGTAAAGAACATTCATACAATATCTATTTACAGTCAATACAAATAATATTCCACTAGGGATGAACTCTTACGGTGAAGAACATTCATACAATATCTATTTACAGTCAATACAAATAATATTCCACTAGGGATGAACTCTTACGGTGAAGAACATTCATACAATATCTATTTACAGTCAATACATATAATATTCCACTAGGGATGAACTCTTACGGTGAAGAACATTCATACAATATCTATTTACAGTCAATACAAATAATATTCCACTAGGGATGAACTCTTATGGTGAAGAACATTCATACAATGTCTATTTACAGTCAATACAAATAATATTCCACTAGGGATGAACTCTTATGGTGAAGAACATTCATACAATATCTATTTACAGTCAATACAAATAATATTCCACTAGGGATGAACTCTTACGGTGAAGAACATTCGTACACTATCTATTTACAGTCAATACAAATAATATTCCACTAGGGATGAACTCTTACGGTGAAGAACATTCATACAATATCTATTTACAGTCAATACAAATAATATTCCACTAGGGATGAACTCTTACGGTGAAGAACATTCGTACACTATCTATTTACAGTCAATACAAATAATATTCCACTAGGGATGAACTATTACGGTGAAGAACATTCATACAATATCTATTAACAGTCAATACAAATAATATTCCACTAGGGATGAACTCTTACGGTGAAGAACATTCATACAATATCTATTTACAGTCAATACAAATAATATTCCACTAGGGATGAACTCTTATGGTGAAGAACATTCATACAATATCTATTTACAGTCAATACAAATAATATTCCACTAGGGATGAACTCTTACGGTGAAGAACATTCATACAATATCTATTTACAGTCAATACAAATAATATTCCACTAGGGATGAACTCTTACTGTGAAGAACATTCATACAATATCTATTTACAGTCAATATAAATAATATTCCACTAGGGATGAACTCTTACTGTGAAGAACATTCATACAATATCTATTTACAGTCAATACAAATAATATTCCACTAGGGATGAACTCTTACGGTGAAGAACATTCATACAATATCTATTTACAGTCAATACAAATAATATTCCACTAGGGATGAACTCTTACTGTGAAGAACATTCATACAATATCTATTTACATTCAATACAAATAATATTCCACTAGAGATGAACTCTTACGGTGAAGAACATTCATACAATATCTATTTACAGTCAATACAAATAATATTCCACTAGGGATGAACTCTTACGGTGAAGAACATTCATACAATATCTATTTACAGTCAATACAAATAATATTCCACTAGGGATGAACTCTTACGGTGAAGAACATTAATACAATATCTATTTACAGTCAATACAAATAATATTCCACTATGGATGAACTCTTACGGTGAAGAACATTCATACAATATCTATTTACAGTCAATACAAATAATATTCCACTAGGGATGAACTCTTACGGTGAAGAACATTCATACAATATCTATTTACAGTCAATACAAATAATATTCCACTAGGGATGAACTCTTACGATGAAGAACATTCATACAATATCTATTTACAGTCAATACAAATAATATTCCACTAGGGATGAACTCTTATGGTGAAGAACATTCATACAATATCTATTTACAGTCAATACAAATAATATTCCACTAGGGATGAACTCTTACGGTGAAGAACATTCATACAATATCTATTTACAGTCAATACAAATAATATTCCACTAGGGATGAACTCTTACGGTGAAGAACATTCATACAATATCTATTTACAGTCAATACAAATAATATTCGACTAGGGATGAACTCTTACGGTGAAGAATATTCATACAATATCTATTTACAGTCAATACAAATAATATTCCACTAGTGTTGAACTCTTACGGTGAAGAACATTCATACAATATCTATTTACAGTCAATACAAATAATATTCCACTAGGGATGAACTCTTACGGTGAAGAACATTCATACAATATCTATTTACAGTCAATACAAATAATATTCCACTAGGGATGAACTCTTACGGTGAAGAACATTCATACAATATCTATTTACAGTCACTACAAATAATATTCCACTAGGGATGAACTCTTACGGTAAAGAACATTCATACAATATCTATTTACAGTCAATACAAATAATATTCCACTAGGGATGAACTCTTACGGTGAAGAACATTCATACAATATCTATTTACAGTCAATACAAATAATATTCCACTAGGGATGAACTCTTACGGTGAAGAACATTCATACAATATCTATTTACAGTCAATACAAATAATATTCCACTAGGGATGAACTCTTACGGTGAAGAACATTCATACAATATCTATTTACAGTCAATACAAATAATATTCCACTAGGGATGAACTCTTACGATGAAGAACATTCATACAATATCTATTTACAGTCAATACAAATAATATTCCACTAGGGATGAACTCTTATGGTGAAGAACATTCATACAATATCTATTTACAGTCAATACAAATAATATTCCACTAGGGATGAACTCTTACGGTGAAGAACATTCATACAATATCTATTTACAGTCAATACAAATAATATTCCACTAGGGATGAACTCTTACGGTGAAGAACATTCATACAATATCTATTTACAGTCAATACAAATAATATTCCACTAGGGATGAACTCTTACGGTGAAGAACATTCATACAATATCTATTTACAGTCAATACAAATAATATTCCACTATGGATGAACTCTTACGGTGAAGAACATTCATACAATATCTATTTACAGTCAATACAAATAATATTCCACTAGGGATGAACTCTTACGGTGAAGAACATTCATACAATATCTATTTACAGTCAATACAAATTATATTCCACTAGGGATGAACTCTTACGATGAAGAACATTCATACAATATCTATTTACAGTCAATACAAATAATATTCCACTAGGGATGAACTCTTATGGTGAAGAACATTCATACAATATCTATTTACAGTCAATACAAATAATATTCCACTAGGGATGAACTCTTACGGTGAAGAACATTCATACAATATCTATTTACAGTCAATACAAATAATATTCCACTAGGGATGAACTCTTACGGTGAAGAACATTCATACAATATCTATTTACAGTCAATACAAATAATATTCGACTAGGGATGAACTCTTACGGTGAAGAATATTCATACAATATCTATTTACAGTCAATACAAATAATATTCCACTAGTGTTGAACTCTTACGGTGAAGAACATTCATACAATATCTATTTACAGTCAATACAAATAATATTCCACTAGGGATGAACTCTTACGGTGAAGAACATTCATACAATATCTATTTACAGTCAATACAAATAATATTCCACTAGGGATGAACTCTTACGGTGAAGAACATTCATACAATATCTATTTACAGTCACTACAAATAATATTCCACTAGGGATGAACTCTTACGGTAAAGAACATTCATACAATATCTATTTACAGTCAATACAAATAATATTCCACTAGGGATGAACTCTTACGGTGAAGAACATTCATACAATATCTATTTACAGTCAATACAAATAATATTCCACTAGGGATGAACTCTTACGGTGAAGAACATTCATACAATATCTATTTACAGTCAATACATATAATATTCCACTAGGGATGAACTCTTACGGTGAAGAACATTCATACAATATCTATTTACAGTCAATACAAATAATATTCCACTAGGGATGAACTCTTATGGTGAAGAACATTCATACAATGTCTATTTACAGTCAATACAAATAATATTCCACTAGGGATGAACTCTTATGGTGAAGAACATTCATACAATATCTATTTACAGTCAATACAAATAATATTCCACTAGGGATGAACTCTTACGGTGAAGAACATTCGTACACTATCTATTTACAGTCAATACAAATAATATTCCACTAGGGATGAACTCTTACGGTGAAGAACATTCATACAATATCTATTTACAGTCAATACAAATAATATTCCACTAGGGATGAACTCTTACGGTGAAGAACATTCGTACACTATCTATTTACAGTCAATACAAATAATATTCCACTAGGGATGAACTATTACGGTGAAGAACATTCATACAATATCTATTAACAGTCAATACAAATAATATTCCACTAGGGATGAACTCTTACGGTGAAGAACATTCATACAATATCTATTTACAGTCAATACAAATAATATTCCACTAGGGATGAACTCTTACGGTGAAGAACATTCATACAATATCTATTTACAGTCAATACAAATAATATTCCACTAGGGATGAACTCTTACGGTGAAGAACATTCATACAATATCTATTTACAGTCAATACAAATAATATTCCACTAGGGATGAACTCTTACGATGAAGAACATTCATACAATATCTATTTACAGTCAATACAAATAATATTCCACTAGGGATGAACTCTTACGGTGAAGAACATTCATACAATATCTATTTACAGTCAATACAAATACTATTCCACTAGGGATGAACTCTTACGGTGAAGAACATTCATACAATATCTATTTACAGTCAATACAAATAATATTCCACTAGGGATGAACTCTTACGATGAAGAACATTCATACAATATCTATTTACAGTCAATACAAATAATATTCCACTAGGGATGAACTCTTATGGTGGAGAACATTCATACAATATCTATTTACAGTCAATACAAATAATATTCCACTAGGGATGAACTCTTACGGTGAAGAACATTCATACAATATCTATTTACAGTCAATACAAATAATATTCCACTAGGGATGAACTCTTACGGTGAAGAACATTCATACAATATCTATTTACAGTCAATACAAATAATATTCGACTAGGGATGAACTCTTACGGTGAAGAATATTCATACAATATCTATTTACAGTCAATACAAATAATATTCCACTAGTGTTGAACTCTTACGGTGAAGAACATTCATACAATATATATTTACAGTCAATACAAATAATATTCCACTAGGGATGAACTCTTACGGTGAAGAACATTCATACAATATCTATTTACAGTCAATACAAATAATATTCCACTAGGGATGAACTCTTACGGTGAAGAACATTCATACAATATCTATTTACAGTCACTACAAATAATATTCCACTAGGGATGAACTCTTACGGTAAAGAACATTCATACAATATCTATTTACAGTCAATACAAATAATATTCCACTAGGGATGAACTCTTACGGTGAAGAACATTCATACAATATCTATTTACAGTCAATACAAATAATATTCCACTAGGGATGAACTCTTACGGTGAAGAACATTCATACAATATCTATTTACAGTCAATACATATAATATTCCACTAGGGATGAACTCTTACGGTGAAGAACATTCATACAATATCTATTTACAGTCAATACAAATAATATTCCACTAGGGATGAACTCTTATGGTGAAGAACATTCATACAATGTCTATTTACAGTCAATACAAATAATATTCCACTAGGGATGAACTCTTATGGTGAAGAACATTCATACAATATCTATTTACAGTCAATACAAATAATATTCCACTAGGGATGAACTCTTACGGTGAAGAACATTCGTACACTATCTATTTACAGTCAATACAAATAATATTCCACTAGGGATGAACTCTTACGGTGAAGAACATTCATACAATATCTATTTACAGTCAATACAAATAATATTCCACTAGGGATGAACTCTTACGGTGAAGAACATTCGTACACTATCTATTTACAGTCAATACAAATAATATTCCACTAGGGATGAACTATTACGGTGAAGAACATTCATACAATATCTATTTACAGTCAATACAAATAATATTCCACTAGGGATGAACTCTTACGGTGAAGAACATTCATACAATATCTATTTACAGTCAATACAAATAATATTCCACTAGGGATGAACTCTTACGGTGAAGAACATTCATACAATATCTATTTACAGTCAATACAAATAATATTCCACTAGGGATGAACTCTTACGGTGAAGAACATTCATACAATATCTATTTACAGTCAATACAAATAATATTCCACTTGGGATGAACTCTTACGGTGAAGAACATTCATACAATATCTATTTACAGTCACTACAAATAATATTCCACTAGGGATGAACTCTTACGGTAAAGAACATTCATACAATATCTATTTACAGTCAATACAAATAATATTCCACTAGGGATGAACTCTTACGGTGAAGAACATTCATACAATATCTATTTACAGTCAATACAAATAATATTCCACTAGGGATGAACTCTTACGGTGAAGAACATTCATACAATATCTATTTACAGTCAATACATATAATATTCCACTAGGGATGAACTCTTACGGTGAAGAACATTCATACAATATCTATTTACAGTCAATACAAATAATATTCCACTAGGGATGAACTCTTATGGTGAAGAACATTCATACAATGTCTATCTACAGTCAATACAAATAATATTCCACTAGGGATGAACTCTTATGGTGAAGAACATTCATACAATATCTATTTACAGTCAATACAAATAATATTCCACTAGGGATGAACTCTTACGGTGAAGAACATTCGTACACTATCTATTTACAGTCAATACAAATAATATTCCACTAGGGATGAACTCTTACGGTGAAGAACATTCATACAATATCTATTTACAGTCAATACAAATAATATTCCACTAGGGATGAACTCTTACGGTGAAGAACATTCATACAATATCTATTTACAGTCAATACAAATAATATTCCACTAGGGATGAACTCTTACGGTGAAGAACATTCATACAATATCTATTTACAGTCAATACAAATAATATTCCACTAGGGATGAACTCTTACGGTGAAGAACATTCATACAATATCTATTTACAGTCAATACAAATAATATTCCACTAGGGATGAACTCTTACGGTGAAGAACATTCATACAATATCTATTTACAGTCAATACAAATAATATTCCACTATGGATGAACTCTTACGGTGAAGAACATTCATACAATGTCTATTTACAGTCAATACAAATAATATTCCACTAGGGATGAACTCTTATGGTGAAGAACATTCATACAATATCTATTTACAGTCAATACAAATAATATTCCACTAGGGATGAACTCTTACGGTGAAGAACATTCGTACACTATCTATTTACAGTCAATACAAATAATATTCCACTAGGGATGAACTCTTACGGTGAAGAACATTCATACAATATCTATTTACAGTCAATACAAATAATTTTCCACTAGGGATGAACTCTTACGGTGAAGAACATTCGTACACTATCTATTTACAGTCAATACAAATAATATTCCACTAGGGATGAACTATTACGGTGAAGAACATTCATACAATATCTATTTACAGTCAATACAAATAATATTCCACTAGGGATGAACTCTTACGGTGAAGAACATTCATACAATATCTATTTACAGTCAATACAAATAATATTCCACTAGGGATGAACTCTTACGGTGAAGAACATTCATACAATATCTATTTACAGTCAATACAAATAATATTCCACTAGGGATGAACTCTTACGGTGAAGAACATTCATACAATATCTATTTACAGTCAATACAAATAATATTCCACTTGGGATGAACTCTTACGGTGAAGAACATTCATACAATATCTATTTACAGTCACTACAAATAATATTCCACTAGGGAT
Organism: Caprella mutica; assembly: GCA_947561585.1. NCBI lineage: Eukaryota > Metazoa > Arthropoda > Malacostraca > Amphipoda > Caprellidae > Caprella > Caprella mutica. The sequence continues at coordinate 54,248 of CANNZV010003079.1, forward strand.
GAACTCTTACGGTAAAGAACATTCATACAATATCTATTTACAGTCAATACAAATAATATTCCACTAGGGATGAACTCTTACGGTGAAGAACATTCATACAATATCCATTTACAGTCAATACAAATAATATTCCACTAGGGATGAACTCTTACGGTGAAGAACATTCATACAATATCTATTTACAGTCAATACATATAATATTCCACTAGGGATGAACTCTTACGGTGAAGAACATTCATACAATATCTATTTACAGTCAATACAAATAATATTCCACTAGGGATGAACTCTTATGGTGAAGAACATTCATACAATGTCTATCTACAGTCAATACAAATAATATTCCACTAGGGATGAACTCTTATGGTGAAGAACATTCATACAATATCTATTTACAGTCAATACAAATAATATTCCACTAGGGATGAACTCTTACGGTGAAGAACATTCGTACACTATCTATTTACAGTCAATACAAATAATATTCCACTAGGGATGAACTCTTACGGTGAAGAACATTCATACAATATCTATTTACAGTCAATACAAATAATATTCCACTAGGGATGAACTCTTACGGTGAAGAACATTCATACAATATCTATTTACAGTCAATACAAATAATATTCCACTAGGGATGAACTCTTACGGTGAAGAACATTCATACAATATCTATTTACAGTCAATACAAATAATATTCCACTAGGGATGAACTCTTACGGTGAAGAACATTCATACAATATCTATTTACAGTCAATACAAATAATATTCCACTAGGGATGAACTCTTACGGTGAAGAACATTCATACAATATCTATTTACAGTCAATACAAATAATATTCCACTATGGATGAACTCTTACGGTGAAGAACATTCATACAATATCTATTTACAGTCAATACAAATAATATTCCACTAGGGATGAACTCTTACGGTGAAGAACATTCATACAATATCTATTTACAGTCAATACAAATAATATTCCACTAGGGATGAACTCTTACGATGAAGAACATTCATACAATATCTATTTACAGTCAATACAAATAATATTCCACTAGGGATGAACTCTTATGGTGAAGAACATTCATACAATATCTATTTACAGTCAATACAAATAATATTCCACTAGGGATGAACTCTTACGGTGAAGAACATTCATACAATATCTATTTACAGTCAATACAAATAATATTCCACTAGGGATGAACTCTTACGGTGAAGAACATTCATACAATATCTATTTACAGTCAATACAAATAATATTCGACTAGGGATGAACTCTTACGGTGAAGAATATTCATACAATATCTATTTACAGTCAATACAAATAATATTCCACTAGTGTTGAACTCTTACGGTGAAGAACATTCATACAATATCTATTTACAGTCAATACAAATAATATTCCACTAGGGATGAACTCTTACGGTGAAGAACATTCATACAATATCTATTTACAGTCAATACAAATAATATTCCACTAGGGATGAACTCTTACGGTGAAGAACATTCATACAATATCTATTTACAGTCACTACAAATAATATTCCACTAGGGATGAACTCTTACGGTAAAGAACATTCATACAATATCTATTTACAGTCAATACAAATAATATTCCACTAGGGATGAACTCTTACGGTGAAGAACATTCATACAATATCTATTTACAGTCAATACAAATAATATTCCACTAGGGATGAACTCTTACGGTGAAGAACATTCATACAATATCTATTTACAGTCAATACATATAATATTCCACTAGGGATGAACTCTTACGGTGAAGAACATTCATACAATATCTATTTACAGTCAATACAAATAATATTTCACTAGAGATGAACTCTTATGGTGAAGAACATTCATACAATATCTATTTACAGTCAATACAAATAATATTCCACTAGGGATGAACTCTTATGGTGAAGAACATTCATACAATATCTATTTACAGTCAATACAAATAATATTCCACTAGGGATGAACTCTTACGGTGAAGAACATTCGTACACTATCTATTTACAGTCAATACAAATAATATTCCACTAGGGATGAACTCTTACGGTGAAGAACATTCGTACACTATCTATTTACAGTCAATACAAATAATATTCCACTAGGGATGAACTCTTACGGTGAAGAACATTCATACAATATCTATTTACAGTCAATACAAATAATATTCCACTAGGGATGAACTCTTACGGTGAAGAACATTCATACAATATCTATTTACAGTCAATACAAATAATATTCCACTAGGGATGAACTCTTACGGTGAAGAACATTCATACAATATCTATTTACAGTCAATACAAATAATATTCCACTAGGGATGAACTCTTACGGTGAAGAACATTCATACAATATCTATTTACAGTCAATACAAATAATATTCCACTAGGGATGAACTCTTACGGTGAAGAACATTCATACAATATCTATTTACAGTCAATACAAATAATATTCCACTATGGATGAACTCTTACGGTGAAGAACATTCATACAATATCTATTTACAGTCAATACAAATAATATTCCACTAGGGATGAACTCTTACGGTGAAGAACATTCATACAATATCTATTTACAGTCAATACAAATAATATTCCACTAGGGATGAACTCTTACGATGAAGAACATTCATACAATATCTATTTACAGTCAATACAAATAATATTCCACTAGGGATGAACTCTTATGGTGAAGAACATTCATACAATATCTATTTACAGTCAATACAAATAATATTCCACTAGGGATGAACTCTTACGGTGAAGAACATTCATACAATATCTATTTACAGTCAATACAAATAATATTCCACTAGGGATGAACTCTTACGGTGAAGAACATTCATACAATATCTATTTACAGTCAATACAAATAATATTCGACTAGGGATGAACTCTTACGGTGAAGAATATTCATACAATATCTATTTACAGTCAATACAAATAATATTCCACTAGTGTTGAACTCTTACGGTGAAGAACATTCATACAATATCTATTTACAGTCAATACAAATAATATTCCACTAGGGATGAACTCTTACGGTGAAGAACATTCATACAATATCTATTTACAGTCAATACAAATAATATTCCACTAGGGATGAACTCTTACGGTGAAGAACATTCATACAATATCTATTTACAGTCACTACAAATAATATTCCACTAGGGATGAACTCTTACGGTAAAGAACATTCATACAATATCTATTTACAGTCAATACAAATAATATTCCACTAGGGATGAACTCTTACGGTGAAGAACATTCATACAATATCTATTTACAGTCAATACAAATAATATTCCACTAGGGATGAACTCTTACGGTGAAGAACATTCATACAATATCTATTTACAGTCAATACATATAATATTCCACTAGGGATGAACTCTTACGGTGAAGAACATTCATACAATATCTATTTACAGTCAATACAAATAATATTCCACTAGGGATGAACTCTTATGGTGAAGAACATTCATACAATATCTATTTACAGTCAATACAAATAATATTCCACTAGGGATGAACTCTTATGGTGAAGAACATTCATACAATATCTATTTACAGTCAATACAAATAATATTCCACTAGGGATGAACTCTTACGGTGAAGAACATTCGTACACTATCTATTTACAGTCAATACAAATAATATTCCACTAGGGATGAACTCTTACGGTGAAGAACATTCATACAATATCTATTTACAGTCAATACAAATAATATTCCACTAGGGATGAACTCTTACGGTGAAGAACATTCGTACACTATCTATTTACAGTCAATACAAATAATATTCCACTAGGGATGAACTATTACGGTGAAGAACATTCATACAATATCTATTAACAGTCAATACAAATAATATTTCACTAGGGATGAACTCTTACGGTGAAGAACATTCATACAATATCTATTTACAGTCAATACAAATAATATTCCACTAGGGATGAACTCTTACGGTGAAGAACATTCATACAATATCTATTTACAGTCAATACAAATAATATTCCACTAGGGATGAACTCTTACGGTGAAGAACATTCATACAATATCTATTTACAGTCAATACAAATAATATTCCACTAGGGATGAACTCTTACGATGAAGAACATTCATACAATATCTATTTACAGTCAATACAAATAATATTCCACTAGGGATGAACTCTTATGGTGAAGAACATTCATACAATATCTATTTACAGTCAATACAAATAATATTCCACTAGGGATGAACTCTTACGGTGAAGAACATTCATACAATATCTATTTACAGTCAATACAAATAATATTCCACTAGGGATGAACTCTTACTGTGAAGAACATTCATACAATATCTACTTACAGTCAATATAAATAATATTCCACTAGGGATGAACTCTTACTGTGAAGAACATTCATACAATATCTATTTACAGTCAATACAAATAATATTCCACTAGGGATGAACTCTTACGGTGAAGAACATTCATACAATATCTATTTACAGTCAATACAAATAATATTCCACTAGGGATGAACTCTTACTGTGAAGAACATTCATACAATATCTATTTACAGTCAATACAAATAATATTCCACTAGAGATGAACTCTTACGGTGAAGAACATTCATACAATATCTATTTACAGTCAATACAAATAATATTCCACTAGGGATGAACTCTTACGGTGAAGAACATTCATACAATATCTATTTACAGACAATACAAATAATATTCCACTAGGGATGAACTCTTACGGTGAAGAACATTCATACAATATCTATTTACAGTCAATACAAATAATATTCCACTATGGATGAACTCTTACGGTGAAGAACATTCATACAATATCTATTTACAGTCAATACAAATAATATTCCACTAGGGATGAACTCTTACGGTGAAGAACATTCATACAATATCTATTTACAGTCAATACAAATAATATTCCACTAGGGATGAACTCTTACGATGAAGAACATTCATACAATATCTATTTACAGTCAATACAAATAATATTCCACTAGGGATGAACTCTTATGGTGAAGAACATTCATACAATATCTATTTACAGTCAATACAAATAATATTCCACTAGGGATGAACTCTTACGGTGAAGAACATTCATACAATATCTATTTACAGTCAATACAAATAATATTCCACTAGGGATGAACTCTTACGGTGAAGAACATTCATACAATATCTATTTACAGTCAATACAAATAATATTCGACTAGGGATGAACTCTTACGGTGAAGAATATTCATACAATATCTATTTACAGTCAATACAAATAATATTCCACTAGTGTTGAACTCTTACGGTGAAGAACATTCATACAATATCTATTTACAGTCAATACAAATAATATTCCACTAGGGATGAACTCTTACGGTGAAGAACATTCATACAATATCTATTTACAGTCAATACAAATAATATTCCACTAGGGATGAACTCTTACGGTGAAGAACATTCATACAATATCTATTTACAGTCACTACAAATAATATTCCACTAGGGATGAACTCTTACGGTAAAGAACATTCATACAATATCTATTTACAGTCAATACAAATAATATTCCACTAGGGATGAACTCTTACGGTGAAGAACATTCATACAATATCTATTTACAGTCAATACAAATAATATTCCACTAGGGATGAACTCTTACGGTGAAGAACATTCATACAATATCTATTTACAGTCAATACATATAATATTCCACTAGGGATGAACTCTTACGGTGAAGAACATTCATACAATATCTATTTACAGTCAATACAAATAATATTCCACTAGGGATGAACTCTTATGGTGAAGAACATTCATACAATGTCTATTTACAGTCAATACAAATAATATTCCACTAGGAATGAACTCTTATGGTGAAGAACATTCATACAATATCTATTTACAGTCAATACAAATAATATTCCACTAGGGATGAACTCTTACGGTGAAGAACATTCGTACACTATCTATTTACAGTCAATACAAATAATATTCCACTAGGGATGAACTCTTACGGTGAAGAACATTCATACAATATCTATTTACAGTCAATACAAATAATATTCCACTAGGGATGAACTCTTACGGTGAAGAACATTCGTACACTATCTATTTACAGTCAATACAAATAATATTCCACTAGGGATGAACTATTACGGTGAAGAACATTCATACAATATCTATTTACAGTCAATACAAATAATATTCCACTAGGGATGAACTCTTACGGTGAAGAACATTCATACAATATCTATTTACAGTCAATACAAATAATATTCCACTAGGGATGAACTCTTACGGTGAAGAACATTCATACAATATCTATTTACAGTCAATACAAATAATATTCCACTAGGGATGAACTCTTACGGTGAAGAACATTCATACAATATCTATTTACAGTCAATACAAATAATATTCCACTAGGGATGAACTCTTACGGTGAAGAACATTCATACAATATCTATTTACAGTCACTACAAATAATATTCCACTAGGGATGAACTCTTACGGTAAAGAACATTCATACAATATCTATTTACAGTCAATACAAATAATATTCCACTAGGGATAAACTCTTACGGTGAAGAACATTCATACAATATCTATTTACAGTCAATACAAATAATATTCCACTAGGGATAAACTCTTACGGTGAAGAACATTCATACAATATCTATTTACAGTCAATACAAATAATATTCCACTAGGGATGAACTCTTACGGTGAAGAACATTCATACAATATCTATTTACAGTCAATACAAATAATATTCCACTAGGGATGAACTCTTACGGTGAAGAACATTCATACAATATCTATTTACAGTCAATACAAATAATATTCCACTAGGGATGAACTCTTACGGTGAAGAACATTCATACAATATCTATTTACAGTCAATACAAATAATATTCCACTAGGGATGAACTCTTGCGGTGAAGAACATTCATACAATATCTATTTACAGTCAATACAAAATATCGAAATGTGTCACTCTGATCGAAAATGTGGTAACATCTTTTTCCAAATTGTTCCAAATTTGTCTTCAAAAACCAGTTAGGTTCATTTAGTCCATTACTATATTTACTTTCATGAAGGACAAAGCTTGCTCTTGGCTATGAATTCATAATATACTCTTTGTTAAGAGGTGACAAAGAGCTATAAAGAGGAGAGTTGCTCCAAAGAGTCTTCTATTCTTAACTTTGATAATCTTTGTGATATGTAAAGAAAGATCAATTGACTCATATTTAAAACAAAAAGTAAACAGTCAGTTTAGAAGTTTGTACCCTAAGGTCTTCAAATAAGAGTGGCTGCAACGTTTGTTACTAAAGTAATGAGGATTATTTTTGTTTGTTAGATTATAACTTGTGGATAATATTTAACAATTATGAAACGTATGAAAATGTTATATGTTGTTTCTATACAAAAATAATTTTGAAAGAGAAACTGAATTATTTTATCGAAACTAACTATTTAATTAAGCGGGCATCAACTACCGAGTAATTTAAAATATATCAAGAAGCATGACATTTCTACAATTATTAGTTAATTGTATGTTCAATAATTCTGGTAACAAATTGTAGTTCATTCTACTGACACCAACTAGTTCAATAAACTACAGGTGACTAGTTCATTCTACTGACACCAACTAGTTCAATAAACTACATGTGACTAGTTTATTCTACTGACACCAACTAGTTCAATAAACTACATGTGACTAGTTTATTCTACTGACACCAACTAGTTCAATAAACTACATGTGACTAGTTTATTCTACTGACACCAACTAGTTCAATAAACTACATGTGACTAGTTTATTCTACTGACACCAACTAGTTCAATAAACTACATGTGACTAGTTCATTCTACTGACACCAACTAGTTCAATAAACTACAGGTGACTAGTTTATTCTACTGACACCAACTAGTTCAATAAACTACATGTGACTAGTTTATTCTACTGACACCAACTAGTTCAATAAACTACATGTGACTAGTTTATTCTACTGACACCAACTAGTTCAATAAACTACATGTGACTAGTCAATTCTACTGACACCAACTAGTTCAATAAATTACAGGTGACTAGTTCATTCTACTGACACCAACTAGTTCAATAAACTACAGGTGACTAGTCAATTCTACTGACACCAACTAGTTCAATAAACTACAGGTGACTAGTTCATTCTACTGACACCAACTAGTTCAATAAACTACAGGTGACTAGTTCATTCTACTGACACCAACTAGTTCAATAAACTACAGGTGATTAGTCAATTCTACTGACACCAACTAGTTCAATAAACTGCAGGTGACTAGTTCATTCTACTGACACCAACTAGTTCAATAAACTACATGTGACTAGTTTATTCTACTGACACCAACTAGTTCAATAAACTACATGTGACTAGTTTATTCTACTGACGCCAACTAGTTCAATAAACTACAGGTGACTAGTTTATTCTACTGACACCAACTAGTTCAATAAACTACAGGTGACTAGTCAATTCTACTGACACCAACTAGTTCAATAAACTACAGGTGACTAGTTCATTCTACTGACACCAACTAGTTCAATAAACTACAGGTGACTAGTTCATTCTACTGACACCAACTAGTTCAATAAACTACAGGTGACTAGTCAATTCTACTGACACCAACTAGTTCAATAAACTACAGGTGACTAGTTCATTCTACTGACACCAACTAGTTCAATAAACTACAGGTGACTAGTTCATTCTACTGACACCAACTAGTTCAATAAACTACAGGTGACTAGTCAATTCTACTGACACCAACTAGTTCAATAAACTACAGGTGACTAGTTCATTCTACTGACACCAACTAGTTCAATAAACTACAGGTGACTAGTTCATTCTACTGACACCAACTAGTTCAATAAACTACAGGTGACTAGTCAATTCTACTGACACCAACTAGTTCAATAAACTACAGGTGACTAGTTCATTCTACTGACACCAACTAGTTCAATAAACTACAGGTGACTAGTTCATTCTACTGACACCAACTAGTTCAATAAACTACAGGTGACTAGTCAATTCTACTGACACCAACTAGTTCAATAAACTACAGGTGACTAGTTCATTCTACTGACACCAACTAGTTCAATAAACTACAGGTGACTAGTTCATTCTACTGACACCAACTAGTTCAATAAACTACAGGTGACTAGTCAATTCTACTGACACCAACTAGTTCAATAAACTACAGGTGACTAGTTCATTCTACTGACACCAACTAGTTCAATAAACTACAGGTGACTAGTTCATTCTACTGACACCAACTAGTTCAATAAACTACAGGTGACTAGTCAATTCTACTGACACCAACTAGTTCAATAAACTACAGGTGACTAGTTCATTCTACTGACACCAACTAGTTCAATAAACTACAGGTGACTAGTTCATTCTACTGACACCAACTAGTTCAATAAACTACAGGTGACTAGTCAATTCTACTGACACCAACTAGTTCAATAAACTACAGGTGACTAGTTCAATCTACTGACACCAACTAGTACAATAAACTACAGGTGACTAGTCAATTCTACTGACACCAACTAGTTCAATAAACTACAGGTGACTAGTTCATTCTACTGACACCAACTAGTTCAATAAACTACAGGTGACTAGTCAATTCTACTGACACCAACTAGTTCAATAAACTACAGGTGACTAGTTCATTCTACTGACACCAACTAGTTCAATAAACTACAGGTGACTAGTCAATTCTACTGACACCAACTAGTTCAATAAACTACAGGTGACTAGTTCATTCTACTGACACCAACTAGTTCAATAAACTACAGGTGACTAGTCAATTCTACTGACACCAACTAGTTCAATAAACTACAGGTGACTAGTTCATTCTACTGACACCAACTAGTTCAATAAACTACAGGTGACTAGTTCATTCTACTGACACCAACTAGTTCAATAAACTACAGGTGACTAGTCAATTCTACTGACACCAACTAGTTCAATAAACTACAGGTGACTAGTTCATTCTACTGACACCAACTAGTTCAATAAACTACAGGTGACTAGTTCATTCTACTGACACCAACTAGTTCAATAAACTACATGTGACTAGTTTATTCTACTGACACCAACTAGTTCAATAAACTACATGTGACTAGTTTATTCTACTGACACCAACTAGTTCAATAAACTACAGGTGACTAGTCAATTCTACTGACACCAACTAGTTCAATAAACTACAGGTGACTAGTTCATTCTACTGACACCAACTAGTTCAATAAACTACATGTGACTAGTTTATTCTACTGACACCAACTAGTTCAATAAACTACATGTGACTAGTTTATTCTACTGACACCAACTAGTTCAATAAACTACATGTGACTAGTTTATTCTACTGACACCAACTAGTTCAATAAACTACATGTGACTAGTTTATTCTACTGACACCAACTAGTTCAATAAACTACAGGTGACTAGTTCATTCTACTGACACCAACTAGTTCAATAAACTACAGGTGACTAGTCAATTCTACTGACACCAACTAGTTCAATAAACTACAGGTGACTAGTTCATTCTACTGACACCAACTAGTTCAATAAACTACAGGTGACTAGTTCATTCTACTGACACCAACTAGTTCAATAAACTACAGGTGACTAGTTCATTCTACTGACACCAACTAGTTCAATAAACTACAGGTGACTAGTTCATTCTACTGACACCAACTAGTTCAATAAACTACAGGTGACTAGTTCATTCTACTGACACCAACTAGTTCAATAAACTACAGGTGACTAGTCAATTCTACTGACACCAACTAGTTCAATAAACTACAGGTGACTAGTTCATTCCACTGACACCAACTAGTTCAATAAACTACAGGTGACTAGTTCATTCTACTGACACCAACTAGTTCAATAAACTACAGGTGACTAGTTTATTCTACTGACACCAACTAGTTCAATAAACTACAGGTGACTAGTTCATTCTACTGACACCAACTAGTTCAATAAACTACAGGTGACTAGTTCATTCTACTGACACCAACTAGTTCAATAAACTACAGGTGACTAGTCAATTCTACTGACACCAACTAGTTCAATAAACTACAGGTGACTAGTTCATTCTACTGACACCAACTAGTTCAATAAACTACAGGTGACTAGTTCATTCTACTGACACCAACTAGTTCAATAAACTACAGGTGACTAGTCAATTTTACTGACACCAACTAGTTCAATAAATTACAGGTGACTAGTCAATTCTACTGACACCAACTAGTTCAATAAACTACAGGTGACTAGTTCATTCTACTGACACCAACTAGTTCAATAAACTACATGTGACTAGTTTATTCTACTGACACCAACTAGTTCAATAAACTACATGTGACTAGTTTATTCTACTGACACCAACTAGTTCAATAAACTACATGTGACTAGTTTATTCTACTGACACCAACTAGTTCAATAAACTACATGTGACTAGTTTATTCTACTGACACCAACTAGTTCAATAAACTACAGGTGACTAGTTTATTCTACTGACACCAACTAGTTCAATAAACTACAGGTGACTAGTCAATTCTACTGACACCAACTAGTTCAATAAACTACAGGTGACTAGTTCATTCTACTGACACCAACTAGTTCAATAAACTACAGGTGACTAGTTCATTCTACTGACACCAACTAGTTCAATAAACTACAGGTGACCAGTCAATTCTACTGACACCAACTAGTTCAATAAACTACAGGTGACTAGTTCATTCTACTGACACCAACTAGTTCAATAAACTACAGGTGACTAGTTCATTCTACTGACACCAACTAGTTCAATAAACTACAGGTGACTAGTCAATTCTACTGACACCAACTAGTTCAATAAACTACAGGTGACTAGTTCATTCTACTGACACCAACTAGTTCAATAAACTACAGGTGACTAGTTCATTCTACTGACACCAACTAGTTCAATAAACTACAGGTGACTAGTCAATTCTACTACAGGTGACTAGTCAATTCTACTGACACCAACTAGTTCAATAAACTACAGGTGACTAGTTCATTCTACTGACACCAACTAGTTCAATAAACTACAGGTGACTAGTTCATTCTACTGACACCAACTAGTTCAATAAACTACAGGTGACTAGTCAATTCTACTGACACCAACTAGTTCAATAAACTACAGGTGACTAGTTCATTCTACTGACACCAACTAGTTCAATAAACTACAGGTGACTAGTTCATTCTACTGACACCAACTAGTTCAATAAACTACAAGTGACTAGTCAATTCTACTGACACCAACTAGTTCAATAAACTACAGGTGACTAGTTCATTCTACTGACACCAACTAGTTCAATAAACTACAGGTGACTAGTCAATTCTACTGACACCAACTAGTTCAATAAACTACAGGTGACTAGTTCATTCTACTGACACCAACTAGTTCAATAAACTACAGGTGACTAGTCAATTCTACTGACACCAACTAGTTCAATAAACTACAGGTGACTAGTTCATTCTACTGACACCAACTAGTTCAACAAACTACAGGTGACTAGTCAATTCTACTGACACCAACTAGTTCAATAAACTACAGGTGACTAGTTCATTCCACTGACACCAACTAGTTCAATAAACTACAGGTGACTAGTTCATTCTACTGACACCAACTAGTTCAATAAACTACAGATGACTAGTTTATTCTACTGACACCAACTAGTTCAATAAATTACATGTGACTAGTTTATTCTAATGACACCAACTAGTTCAATAAACTACATGTGACTAGTTTATTCTACTGACACCAACTAGTTCAATAAACTACAGGTGACTAGTCAATTCTACTGACACCAACTAGTTCAATAAACTACAGGTGACTAGTTCATTCTACTGACACCAACTAGTTCAATAAACTACATGTGACTAGTTTATTCTACTGACACCAACTAGTTCAATAAACTACATGTGACTAGTTTATTCTACTGACACCAACTAGTTCAATAAACTACAGGTGACTAGTCAATTCTACTGACACCAACTAGTTCAATAAACTACAGGTGACTAGTTCATTCTACTGACACCAACTAGTTCAATAAACTACATGTGACTAGTTTATTCTACTGACACCAACTAGTTCAATAAACTACATGTGACTAGTTTATTCTACTGACACCAACTAGTTCAATAAACTACATGTGACTAGTTTATTCTACTGACACCAACTAGTTCAATAAACTACAGGTGACTAGTCAATTCTACTGACACCAACTAGTTCAATAAACTACAGGTGACTAGTTCATTCTACTGACACCAACTAGTTCAATAAACTACAGGTGACTAGTTCATTCTACTGACACCAACTAGTTCAATAAACTACAGGTGACTAGTTCATTCTACTGACACCAACTAGTTCAATAAACTACAGGTGACTAGTCAATTCTACTGACACCAACTAGTTCAATAAACTACAGGTGACTAGTTCATTCTACTGACACCAACTAGTTCAATAAACTACAGGTGACTAGTTCATTCTACTGACACCAACTAGTTCAATAAACTACAGGTGACTAGTTCATTCTACTGACACCAACTAGTTCAATAAACTACAGGTGACTAGTCAATTCTACTGACACCAACTAGTTCAATAAACTACAGGTGACTAGTTCATTCTACTGACACCAACTAGTTCAATAAACTACAGGTGACTAGTCAATTCTACTGACACCAACTAGTTCAATAAACTACAGGTGACTAGTTCATTCTACTGACACCAACTAGTTCAATAAATTACAGGTGACTAGTCAATTCTACTGACACCAACTAGTTCAATAAACTACAGGTGACTAGTCAATTCTACTGACACCAACTAGTTCAATAAACTACAGGTAACTAGTTCATTCTACTGACACTAACTAGTTCAATAAACTACAGGTGACTAGTTCATTCTACTGACACCAACTAGTTCAATAAACTACAGGTGACTAGTTCATTCTACTGACACCAACTAGTTCAATAAACTACAGGTGACTAGTTCATTCTACTGACACCAACTAGTTCAATAAACTACAGGTGACTAGTTTATTCTACTGACACCAACTAGTTCAATAAACTACAGGTGACTAGTTCATTCTACTGACACTAACTAGTTCAATAAACTACAGGTGACTAGTTCATTCTACTGACACCAACTAGTTCAATAAACTACAGGTGACTAGTTCATTCTACTGACACCAACTAGTTCAATAAGCTACAGGTGACTAGTTCATTCTACTGACACCAACTAGTTCAATAAACTACAGGTGACTAGTCAATTCTACTGACACCAACTAGTTCAATAAACTACAGGTGACTAGTTCATTCTACTGACACCAACTAGTTCAATAAACTACAGGTGACTAGTCAATTCTACTGACACCAACTAGTTCAATAAACTACAGGTGACTAGTTCATTCTACTGACACCAACTAGTTCAATAAACTACAGGTGACTAGTCAATTCTACTGACACCAACTAGTTCAATAAACTACAGGTGACTAGTTCATTCTACTGACACCAACTAGTTCAATAAACTACAGGTGACTAGTTCATTCTACTGACACCAACTAGTTCAATAAACTACAGGTGACTAGTTCATTCTACTGACACCAACTAGTTCAATAAACTACAGGTGACTAGTTCATTCTACTGACACCAACTAGTTCAATAAACTACAGGTGACTAGTCAATTCTACTGACACCAACTAGTTCAAGAAACTACAGGTGACTAGTCAATTCTACTGACACCAACTAGTTCAATAAACTACAGGTGACTAGTCAATTCTACTGACACCAACTAATTCAAGAAACTACAGGTGACTAGTCAATTCTACTGACACCAACTAGTTCAATAAACTACAGGTGACTAGTCAATTCTACTGACACCAACTAGTTCAATAAACTACAGGTGACTAGTCAATTCTACTGACACCAACTAGTTCAATAAACTACAGGTGACTAGTTCATTCTACTGACACCAACTAGTTCAATAAATTACAGGTGACTAGTCAATTCTACTGACACCAACTAGTTCAATAAACTACAGGTGACTAGTCAATTCTACTGACACCAACTAGTTCAATAAACTACAGGTAACTAGTTCATTCTACTGACACTAACTAGTTCAATAAACTACAGGTGACTAGTTTATTCTACTGACACCAACTAGTTCAATAAACTACAGGTGACTAGTTCATTCTACTGACACCAACTAGTTCAATAAACTACAGGTGACTAGTTCATTCTACTGACACCAACTAGTTCAATAAACTACAGGTGACTAGTTTATTCTACTGACACCAACTAGTTCAATAAACTACAGGTGACTAGTTCATTCTACTGACACTAACTAGTTCAATAAACTACAGGTGACTAGTTCATTCTACTGACACCAACTAGTTCAATAAACTACAGGTGACTAGTTCATTCTACTGACACCAACTAGTTCAATAAACTACAGGTGACTAGTTCATTCTACTGACACCAACTAGTTCAATAAACTACAGGTGACTAGTCAATTCTACTGACACCAACTAGTTCACTATTTAAAAAAATCCAAGTTCCTATTTGCTGAGTTCTCGATGCTGTTTTCTTTCTCTTTTTTCCAAGCTACCGGAGGATATTTTCGACTCCTTCTGTCCGGTTTGTCAGCATTAAAATTATCATCTCGGGAAATGTTTTGAATGGCAAACTAAGAGTTTTCGTGGTAACTTACTAAATTCGAGGGGAGCAAATACGTTATAAATGGTTTAAGGGTTGAATATATCTATAATAATGATAATTATGAAAATAATATATAGCACCTATATCAGTCATCATTATTTACATTCGAAAATGTATTATAATTTGCTATATTATATTTCTTAATAAAATCATATATTTTGATAGCTGTAAATATCTCTGAGGAATTAATTGATGGAAAACTGTAATTGTTAACAATATAAAATTACACAGTCTTGATAGTCAACTTTTTTAATATATTTCAAGCACACAAAAATATATATACATATTATAGCATCAAATCTATTAATTTTTACTGAACAGGAAAGTTAAAAAGGAAATGTTATCCTTAAAGGATTATCTTTAATTTTTATCAAAACAATAGAATTTGCAGTGAATTTCATACGGAAGTGATACGCTAGAATAAAACAATTTTAATCATTGCACTTGGTAAATTTTAATGTAGTGCATCTGCAGATGGAAACTTATGGTGGGTTAATAGAAGATTATGATGGAAATATATTTATAATCTTCTACAGGGAGAGATAATGTTATGGTGGGAACATAGGAGATTAGATTGGGAGATTCCCTCTTAAGGTTTTACCAGAGAATAAGTTATGGTAGAAACAGAGGAAAAAGAATTTCGAGAATTGAATATGAAACTCAATCTAAGAAAATCTTCATAAACTTTTAAAATTTCTCAATACTTCTTCAAAACCGAAAATTAATATTATTATTTATTTTTATAATTAAAATCGATTCATTCTATATATCTATTATAATAATATCAATTTAATATCTAAATCACATTATGTTAAACTCCAGGTTATCGGACTACTCCACATATCGATTATATTATATTGATTCATAAAAAAAATGAATATCATTATAATTATTTAACTTTAATTTCCCTTTTTATATCATTGGAAATATGTAACAGTTCGATAATCCATAACTTCCCTTTTATCCTAATAGTTTTAATTCTATTCCAAATAGAACATTTCAGTAATATTGATCCTAATTTATAACTGCTTTAATCCAGGTCACAAGAAAACACATCCAATTCTAAGTTTCCTTCTTTTGGAGCTTATCACGAAAACAAACAGTGAAAAGAAGACATCCAGTGTCCTCACTCCATGCACGCACAAACAAACAAACAAACAAACAAACAAATAAACAAACATATTAACGTTTGGCGGTATAGACAGGGTTGGCATAGACCTTTCTAAACGTACACCATTTTAAAATGTTCACCTAATGGTAAAATGCAAGTATTTCTGATTGGATTTCTTAAAAAATATTAAGAATGTCGTAGGATATTTATTAAGCGGAAATTTATTTAGGTATAGTTATTTATTTTAGTATAAAGAATATATTTGAAGTACTTTTTTATAAAAGTTAAGGTAAGTCAATTAATTAATTTAGGGTTAGTCATTTGATATATATATTAATCATATACGTTATCCTATTTAGTATCATTATTGTATAAATATTGACCTTGTATCAGCTAGGACCAAAATATACTAAAATTCTTTACTGCCCATTATCCTTAGAGTTATCGTCATTTTAATTACTCTTAATAATAGCTACAAATAGACTTACCAGAACTAATGAGTTAGAACACGAAGAAAAATTGTATGCAATTCAAAGATTAAGTTTTGTAAGATTTCTTGAGTGACAATATACATTAAATTTAAATTCTGAATGAACAGTAAATATTAAAAAGAGAAAGGGTGACAAAAGCCCACACCGACGAAAGCCCACACGACAAAATCACTAGCGTCAAATGCCCCATACGACAAAAGCCCACACCGACAAAAGCCCACACCGACGAAAGCCCACACCGACAAAAGCCCACACCAACAAAAGCCCACACCGACAAAAGCCCACACGACAAAATCCCACACCAACGAAAAGAAAATTAGTATTCCTGCAATATAAATAATCCATATACTTATGTAAAGTTTGAACGAAGTTTAACAGTTTCCCTTCTACGGAATCATTGTAAATTTGTATTATGCCCCAAATTAGGTCGGTGTTATCGCAGAACTTAATTTTAAAACACTAGACTATGGAAACTGCTAGTAAATATAATAAATTATAGGTTGTCGTTGCTTTCCAGGAACAAGGTAAATACAATATACATACAAGGAATTACAAAACATTTCGGTTATTTCACAGTAATATGCTAACTGTTGCTCCACAGTTTGATGAAAAATTAGAATAAAATCTGTATTCAGGACATCAATAACCATACTAATTGACTAATTACACTTTACATATATTAATTAATTAATATTTATATTGCAGGAATACTAATTTTGTTTTCGTCGGTGTGGGCTTTTGTCGGTGTGGGCTTTTGTCGTTTGGGCTTTTGTCGTGTGGGCTTTTGTCGGTGTGGGCTTTTGTCGGTGTGGGCTTTTGTCGGTGTGGGCTTTTGTCGTGTGGGCTTTTGTCGGTGTGGGCTTTTGTCGTTTGGGCTTTTGTCGTGTGGGCTTTTGTCGGTGTGGGCTTTTGTCGGTGTGGGCTTTTGTCGGTGTGGGCTTTTGTCGTGTGGGCTTTTGTCGGTGTGGGCTTTTGTCGTGTGGGCTTTTGTCGGTGTGGGCTTTTGTCGGTGTGGGCTTTTGTCGTGTGGGCTTTTGTCGGTGTGGGCTTTTGTCGTGTGGGCTTTTGTCGGTGTGGGCTTTTGTCGGTGTGGGCTTTTGTCGTGTGGGCTTTTGTCGTTGCCCATTAAAAAGAATAGTGACTTTTCAATTCCTCATATCTGCTGGACAATCATGGGTAGTATAAGATGGAACTGGAACAAATTTAATTTTACGTTATATACTTTTTTATTGACACTAAATAATTGTTCAATTTACATAATAGTTTATCTGATATTCAAGTTAAAATAGATCCAAGATAACTGGAAAATAAATTTATTCTTTTCTGTGTTTCATAAAATTATATACCATAATAAAATAAGTGAAAATATATATTAATTTATATTCTCATGTATTCACTTTATTGATTTGTAACCGCAAAATTATATCGCATTACAAGTTTTATTTAATCTCCATTAAATATATCAAACACTAATTCCAATATTTTATTCACAATCAATTATTCATTCCATCGAACGCAAATCAAATTAATTTAAAATGAATTGTCCAAATTGGGATAGAATTACTCGTGACAATATGCTTTTTGAATCATAAATTCTGAAAATATTATAGATGGAGAGAATTAAAGAGTATTGAATGTTTCTACACCAGCTAGCGGTATACAGGGTGACCCACAAAAAGTGTACCAAAGTTTAAATTAATATAAATATTGTACACGTACAATCTTAAGCAATGTAGAATGGATACACGAAAAAAAATCTAATTTTAAATTTACATCAACGCAATTTTTAACTACTTATAAATACGATATTTAGTTGAGTGCACTTTTTGTGGGTCACCCAATAGTATTCGATACCATTTCAGTTTTTAGACCAAGTCTAAAGAGAAGAATTGTAGTTTGTCCTGACAGAAAGTTTGTTATTGTGTTTACAAAATTCCAAAGAAAATGATTTTATGGGAATGATTTTACCAAAAATTGACTTTCATAGTCTCTATAGGTTAGCTAGCCAATAGCTAGTCAATAGCCAGTCAAAGCTAGTCAATAGCTAGCCAATAACTAGCCAATAGTTAGCCAACTGCAAGTCAATAGCAAGAATCATTATCTGAAGTTTATCATAATTTTGATAAGTTCATTTTAGTTGAAGTAATAATTTCTTCTTTACAACACTGGTAGATATAATTCCACTAGTGTACTTATAGTTATCATATACTATTTCATTTGATAAATTTAAAGGTACACATGCAAGAATAATATATAAAATAGGTATAATACCAATTTTTCATTTCACATCATCACAGTGACTTTTTTCTCTGATAGTACATCATCACAGTGACTCTTTTCTCTGATAGTACATCATCACAGTGACTCTTTTCTCTGATAGTACATCATCACAGTGACTTTTT